>CM034352.1:30577382-30664898 GCA_019925275.1 Mytilus edulis
ATTTCATGTTGCAGGTTACCCCCTCCCCGGTGATGGTATTGTAAAATGTTATGGTGGAAATGGGTCTCCGGGAGTTTTTTAAAACCCCCCACATAGTATAAGGGTACCCCCCTTTTGAAAAGGGTAACCTTTCAAGAATTCCCCCAGGGTCAGCAGGTTTATCATTCCTTTTCACCCATGATTTCCTTGACTCTCTGTGAGCCCCCGGCGTTCATTGCCCTTGTTGATGGTCATTGCCCCCACACCCAAATTTGCTTTCAGGGATAGAAGGCCATAAATATTTTTCGCCCTCCCGGGTTTTACTCAAGTTGTTAAACCCAACCTATAATCAACAGGGTATAACTCTGTCGAAAGAGTAAATTTGCCCATGGGATTAATGGTTATCATAGTTATCCATGTTATGTAAAGCACGATACGTCAATTAAAGTGATTAACTTCAATGTGTGTTCTGTCATAATCAACCCCAAAAGTGCCTTGTTCTTAAAACTAAAAATTTAAAATATTTTCAGTTTTCCCATGATTTTGTATGGGTCCCCCTCTTATTTGTTTTTTCGCCTCCCATAAAGGTACGGCTGCAATTTAACATAGGCTGTGATTTTCCCGTTGTAATTTCGGATTTCAGTGAAACCCTTTACCCTGCCCCCCCATCGCCCCAAAATAGGGCCCGAAAGAGTCCTTTGGTTAGTAAAATTCCCCTGTATAAATTTCTTTGTCATGTATGTGTAATGAGGCGTCCCCCGGCATTTTGAAAATTGGTGACAGTAGGGGAAAGTATGTGGGTTGGGGCACTTGCCGGTAGGAAAGGTGTAGATGGGGTTTTGTCCGCTTTTCCCTTTTAAAAGTTCTTAGTAAAATTTCGCGGTGTGACAAAAGTATTTAGTTATCCCTGCTTGTCGTGCAGTGTGATTTTCCGCCCGTTTTAGACCCCAGGGGAATCCCTGGTAAATTCGGGATCAAAAGCCCCCTCCCAAATCTTTCTTGAAGGCTGCTAAATTTGGTGAAGGGGTTTTTTTTTCCCCTTTTCATCTTCTACTCGTCATGAATGTCTTTAAACGAGATTTAATTTTTAAATTGGGGAATGCATGTGGCCCCCCGGTTTTAAACCCCGGGTTTTTAGTGTACGATGTTTCCCCCACCCAGATTGTAAAAATAAGGGTATAAATTTGAATTTTTTTATTAGGTAAAGGGTTTTATGTGTGCCCCCGTTTTTTCGGTAAAGGGCATAATTCCCTTTGCCCTCCCAAACGACGCGAAAAATCCAAAAGTTGGGGTTGGGTTTTTTGCCCTCTTTGTAAGCCCATATGCTTCAAAAGATAGTTTCAGGGTAAATGGTTGATTTTTTTTAGGCATTAAAAAGATTGTCCCAATTTCTTTTGGTTTTGCATGATAAAAGAGCTGGTGCTTGGTATAACTTGTGTCAAACTTGGGGGGTAGCAGAAACACGAAGGCATTGTTTGGGGAAGGCTTTCGTATGGGGTTTATCAACCCCGGGTTTAATTGGGAAAACTAAAAATTGGAAACCCACAAAAGGGTACCCTAAGTTGTATTTTTTGGGGTATCCCCTATCATGGTGAAGGGAAATATGGCCCACTTAAAAAACCCTCATCTTTTTTTTATATTGTTTACAGCTTTTTTTAAATACTGGACCCCCCAGCGGCCGGGTTTTTTAAATATTGATTTTGAAGTTTTCAATTGTTTCAATGTTCAGAATTTTTAGAGGTTCATGGGCAATTTTATCCTCTTTTTGTCCATTAATCAAGGATTCAGTAAGACGTGGTCTGAAAATCTAAGGAAAGTCCCCTTGTTCTCATATCTTTTCCTGATGGTTTAATATTCAAAAGGTAAAGTGTAGCCCCCAATTGTTTTTGCCCCTTTAATGTTAAATTGTTAAAATTTTCCTTTTTAATTGGAGCGAAGGGAATGTTGTACCCCCATGTTAATGGGGGTATCTTCCCGGGTAGTAAATGCTTTTAAGGTTTGGGGTTTGCGGATGATTGGGCCCCGAATCCCTTTAACCCAGTTTTTTGTGGGGAAATGTTTTTTGGGGGTTTGGACGCACTGATTTTTAACTTCGTTAAAAATAAACCCAATGATTTTTCCCCAAAATCGGGAGTACCCCAAAGGTGGTTAATTTTTTTTTAAACCCCTAGGGATTTGACATTTTCAACAATTATTTATGTCCCCATTGGAAATTTTTTATCCCCCAATAAAAAAAAACAATTTAGTTTACCCCCAAACCCCCTTACCCCCAAATTAATTTATTAGACCATTTTTTTTGTTTAAAAACAAATGAACTGTCAAATTTTTGAAAGTCTTGGAAAATACCCCCGTGGCCCCGGATATTTTCATCATAGGGTTTTAATTTTAAAATTATGGCCCACCCCCAATTTTTTAAAACGCAAAAAACCCCACGGAATATTTTTTTTTCTCACACAAAAAAGATAGGTAATGATTAAGGGACAAAGGGAAAAAGGCCCGGTGGGGCAACCTGGTTTGTCCCCAATGGGGCCAAATTTTTAAATTAAAAGAAAAGCCTTTAAAATTTTTTTAAAAAGGGGGAAAAAATCCCCCACGGCAATTTTTTTTACCCCCAAGGGAAATGGGAGGTAATGGTAGGGGCCAAAGGGGCAAAAGGTAGGTGGGAAATCAAAGTTTTTTTACCCTAGGGCCCAACTTAGTCTTAAGGGTAAAATGTACCCAACTTTAAAAAGTGTCAAAAATTCCCCACGGCAAATTTTTTTTCCCCCAAGTCAAAGATAGGTGATGGTCTAAGGTCCCAAAGGTCAAAAGGTCCCTGTGGGACAATCCGGGTTTTTTCCCATGGGTCCAAAATTAATTTAAAAAAAAATGCCCTTCCCCCAATTTTTTAAAAAAGTGTAAAAAAATTCCCCCAGGAGTAATTTTTTTGCCCTAGGTGGAAATGTAGGGTTGGGTAGGGGCCCCAAAGGCAAAAAGGGCCCGGGGGACAATATATTTTTTTTTCCCCTAGGTGAATTAGGGCTTAAGGGTCAAACATCTACCCCCAATTTCCAAAATCTGTCAAAAAAATTCCCTCCCGGGAATATTTTTACCCCCTAGGGGCAAATGAAAATAAAAGGTCCAATGGGTCAAAAACCAGGGGGAAAATGGTTTTGTCCCCACCTGGGGCCCAAAATTAGATTTCAAAAAATCCCTTTCCCCAATTTTTAAAAAAGTGAAAAAATTCCCTGGCAATACTTTTTTTGCCCCGATGAAGGTAGGAAATAATAGGGCCAATGGCCAAAAGGTTTTGGTGGTACAACTATGTTTGTTTTCACCCTAGGTCCGAAATAGGTTTAAAGGGGCAAAATGTACCCAAATTTTCAAAAATTGTAAAAATTCCTAGGCAATTCTTTTTTAATAGGTGCAAAGTAGGTAATGGGTTTAAGGGCCAAAGGGGCAAAAAGGCCCGGGGGGACAATAAAGGTTTGTCCCCACCATGGGTCCAAAGTTAGATTTAAAAAAAATGCCCTTTCCCCAAATTTTTAAAAGAGTGTTTTAAAAATTTACGGGATACTTTTTTTGACTGGGGAAAAAGGGAGGTAATGGGGTAGGGGGCCAAATTTGGCCCAAAAGGTCCGGTGGGGCAACTGATAGTTTGTTTCAATAGGTCCCAAATTAGGTCTTAAAAGGGGCAAAAATGTTCCCCAAATTTTCAAAAATTTCAAAAATTCCCCAGGCAATACTTTTTTTTAAATAGGTGCAAAAGATATAATGTCTAAGTCCAATGGGGAAAAAATCCAGGTGGGCAAAATCATGGTTGTCCCCCAATGGGCCCCCTTTTTAGATTTTAAAAAAATGCCCTTAAAACCCAAATTTTTAAAAAAAGTGTTAAAAATTCCCTACGGAATTTTTTTTTTCCCCATGGGTTTAAAATATGAATGTTTTAATTCCAAGGGTAAAAAACCAGGGGGGAAAACCTTTTTTGTCCAACCCCGGGCCAAAGAAAATTTTTAAAAAAATGTTAAATTTTTTAAAAGATTTTAAAAAAATTCCCCCTAGGGCAAATTTTTTTCCCACTAGGTCAAATGATAGGTAAGGTCGGGGGCCAAGGTAAAAGGGCCGGGGGAAACCATGGTTTTTAAATGGGTCCAAATTGTTTTCAAAAAAATCCTTACCCAAATTTTTAAAAAAGGGTTTAAAAATTCCCTAGGCAATTTGTTTAGCCACTGGTAAAATGTGGAAGGTGGGGTCCAAGGGGCCAAAAAAAGGCCGGGTGGAAATATATTTTATTCCCGGGGCCAACTTAGGTCTTAAGGGTAAAACTCCCCCAACTTTTCAAAATCTTCAAAAACCCAGGAATTTTTTTTAGCCACTAGGTGGAAATGATAGGTAATGGGCTAGGGTCCAATGGGCCAAAAGGTCCAGGTGGGACAAATCATAGTTTGTCTTCACCATAGGTCCGAACTTAGGTCTTAAGGGTCAAACATGCCTACCCCAACTTTTCAAAAGTCTGTCAAAAATTCCCTACGGCAATACTTTTTTACACACTAGGTGCAAATGATAGGTAATGGTCTAAGGTCCAATGGGTCAAAAGGTCCAGGTGGGACAACTCATACTTTGTCCTCACCATGGGTCCAAAGTTAGATTTCAAAAAAGTGCCTTACCCCAATTTTTAAAAGAGTGTTAAAAATTCCCTACGGCAATACATTTCTTAGCCACTAGGTGGAAATGGTAGGTAATGGGCTAGGGTCCAATGGGCCAAAAGTTCCAGGTGGGACAAATCATAGTTTGTCTTCACCATAGGTCCGAACTTAGGTCTTAAGGGTCAAACATGCCTACCCCAACTTTTCAAAAGTCTGTCAAAAATTCCCTACGGCAATACTTTTTTATCCACTAGGTGTAAATGATAGGTAATGGTCTAAGTTCCAATGGGTCAAAAGATCCATGTGGGACAACTCATGGTTTGTCCTAACCATGGGTCCAAAGTTAAATTTCAAAAAAATGCCTTACCCCATTTTTTAAAAGAGTGTTAAAAATTCCCTACGGCAATACTTTTTTTACCCACTAGGTGCAAATGATAGGTAATGGTCTAAGGTCCAATGGGTCAAAAGGTCCAGGTGGGACAACTCATGGATTGTCCTAACCATGGGTCCAAAGTTAGATTTCAAAAAAATGCCTTACCCCAATTTTTAAAAGAGTGTTAAAAATTCCCTACGGCAACACTTTTTTAGCCAATAGGAAGAAATGGTAGGTAATGGGCTAGGGTCCAATGGGCCAAAAGGTCCAGGTGGGACAACTCATAGTTTGTCTTCACCGTAGGTCCGAACTTAGGTCTAAAGGGTCAAACATGCCTACCCCAACTTTTCAAAAGTCTGTCAAAAATTCCCTACGGCAATACTTTTTTACCCACTAGGTGTAAATGATAGGTAATGGTCTAAGGTCCAATGGGCCAAAAGGTCCAGGTGGGACAAATCATAGTTTGTCTTCACCATAGGTCCGAACTTAGGTCTTAAGGGTCAAACATGCCTACCCCAACTTTTCAAAAGTCTGCAAAAATTCCCTACGGCAATACTTTTTTACCCACTAGGTGTAAATGATAGGTAATGATCTAAGGTCCAATGGTTCAAAAGGTCCAGGTGGGACAACTCATGGTTTGTCCTAACCATGGGTCCAAAGTTAGATTTCAAAAAAATGCCTTAGCCCATTTTTTAAAAGAGTGTTTAAAATTCCTACGGCAATACTTTTTTACCAACTAGGTGCAAATGATAGGTAATGGTATAAGGTCCAATGGGTCAAAAGGTCCAGGTGGGACAACTCATGGTTTGTCCTAACCATGGGTCCAAAGTTAGATTTCAAAAAAAATGCCTTACCCCAATTTTTAAAAGAGTGTTAAAAATTCCCTAAGGCAATACATTTTTAGCCACTAGGTGGAAATGGTAGGTATTGGGATAGAGTCCAATGGCCCAAAAAGGTCCAGGTGGGACAAATCATAGTTTGTCTTCACCATAGGTCCGAACTTAGGTCTTAAGGGTCAAACATGCCTACCCCAACTTTTCAAAAGTCTGTCAAAAATTCCCTACGGCAATACTTTTTTACACACTAGGTGCAAATGATAGGTAATGGTCTAAGGTCCAATGGGTCAAAAGGTCCAGGTGGGACAACTCATACTTTGTCCTCACCATGGGTCCAAAGTTAGATTTCAAAAAAGTGCCTTACCCCAATTTTTAAAAGAGTGTTAAAAATTCCCTACGGCAATACATTTCTTAGCCACTAGGTGGAAATGGTAGGTAATGGGCTAGGGTCCAATGGGCCAAAAGTTCCAGGTGGGACAAATCATAGTTTGTCTTCACCATAGGTCCGAACTTAGGTCTTAAGGGTCAAACATGCCTACCCCAACTTTTCAAAAGTCTGTCAAAAATTCCCTACGGCAATACTTTTTTATCCACTAGGTGTAAATGATAGGTAATGGTCTAAGTTCCAATGGGTCAAAAGATCCATGTGGGACAACTCATGGTTTGTCCTAACCATGGGTCCAAAGTTAAATTTCAAAAAAATGCCTTACCCCATTTTTTAAAAGAGTGTTAAAAATTCCCTACGGCAATACTTTTTTACCCACTAGGTGCAAATGATAGGTAATGGTCTAAGGTCCAATGGGTCAAAAGGTCCAGGTGGGACAACTCATGGATTGTCCTAACCATGGGTCCAAAGTTAGATTTCAAAAAAATGCCTTACCCCAATTTTTAAAAGAGTGTTAAAAATTCCCTACGGCAACACTTTTTTAGCCAATAGGAAGAAATGGTAGGTAATGGGCTAGGGTCCAATGGGCCAAAAGGTCCAGGTGGGACAACTCATAGTTTGTCTTCACCATAGGTCCGAACTTAGGTCTTAAGGGTCAAACATGCCTACCCCAACTTTTCAAAAGTCTGTCAAAAATTCCCTACGGCAATACTTTTTTACCCACTAGATGCAAATGATAGGTAATGGTCTAAGGTCCAATAGGTCAAAAGTTCCAGGTGGGACAACTCATGGTTTGTTCTCACCATGGGTCCAAAGTTAGATTTCAAAAAAATGCCTTACCCCAATTTTTTTAAAGAGTGTTAAAAATTCCCTACGGCATTTTTTTTAGCCACTAGTTGGAAATGGTAGGTATTGGGCTAGGGTTCAATGGGCCAAAAAGGTCCAGGTGGGACAACTCATAGTTTGTCTTCACCATAGGTCCGAACTTAGGTCTTAAGGGTCAAACACGCCTACCCCAACTTTTCAAAAGTCTGTCAAAAATTCCCTACGGCAATACTTTTTTACCCACTAGTTGCAAATGATAGGTAATGGTCTAAGGTCCAATGGGTCAAAAGGTCCAGGTGGGACAACTCATGGTTTGTCCTCACCATGGGTCCAAAGTTAGATTTCAAAAAAATGCCTTACCACAATTTTTAAAAGAGTGTTAAAAGTTCCCTACGGCAATACTTTTTTAGTCACTAGGTGGAAATGGTAGGTAATGGGCTAGGGTCCATGGGCCAAAAGGTCCAGGTGGGACAACTCATAGTTTGTCTTCACCATAGGTCCGAACTAAGGTCTTAAGGGTCAAACATGCCTACCCCAACTTTTCAAAAGTCTGTCAAAAATTCCCTACGGCAATACTTTTTTACACACTTGGTGCAAATGATAGGTAATGGTCTCAGGTCCAATGGGTCAAAAGTTCCAGGTGGGACAACTCATGGTTTGTCCTCACCATGGGTCCAAAGTTAGATTTCAAAAAAATGCCTTACCCTAATTTTTAAAAGAGTGTAAAAAATTCCCTACGGCAATACTTTTTTAGCCACTAGGTGGAAATGGTAGGTAATGGGCTAGGGTCCAATGGGCCAAAAGGTCCAGGTGGGACAACTCATATTTTGTCTTCACCATAGGTCCGAACTTAGGTCTTAAGGGTCAAACATGCCTACCCCAACTTTTCAAAAGTCTGTCAAAAATTTCCTACGGCAATACTTTTTTACCCACTAGGTGCAAATGATAGGTAATGGTATAAGGTCTAATGGGCCAAATGGCCAAGATGGGAAAATTTCACCATAGGTCCAAAGGTAGGTTTCTTTTATAAATTGCTAATTTTATTTCTGTGCACACCATACATTAAGTACAACAAATAAACCTTTCGTATAATCAAATGTGAGCGCATTCCGCTTGTTCAGAAGTAGAATCTTTTGTCAAAACGAATTTGTCTGACAAAAAAATAGCAAAGCACGAGTGCAATTTTCTATTCTTGTAATGCAAAACTATTGATACTATTTAGGAACTACTTGACAAGATGCCGAGACTATGGAAAGCTATTTCTTACAATATCACAAAATTGATTTCTTATGGAAAAGTCGATGTCATGTAGCAACAATTTGGCCAGCATTTAAATAAGTGCATAGCTATTTACTATTCTTCATACACTATTTAAAATTGCGCGCATTACGCTGTTTTTGGTATATGAAAAGCGAATAATATTGTCTCTAAATTAATGAACAGGAAATTACATGTAAATTTGAAGAAAAAAAACATTAAATAGTGTCTTCGGCTACTCACTCATATATAAAAACAGATTATTTTGTGATTATATGATTGATAAAAACATTTAAAGTACGTTTGAATCTTTTGCAACTTTTGGGTTTATAGACATATCTGAAAACTGGCTGCTAGCGAAGTGGCTGCTAGCGAGTGGCTGCTAGCTTGAGCCTGGTCCGTATCTATTATAAATCAGTTCAGAATTGTCAATTATGTTGCTACATTGGTAAATTAACATTGCAAGTACGTCATGCACTTGTTGACTGTCCTCAATATAATGCAGAGGTAAAAATTTTCATTTGTAAATAGAACAGGGGCTTATATTAGTCCTATAACATATGACCTCGGGGGCATTATTCACTATTTCTATTTGCTGTTCTGATATTTTCTTTTTACTATCAATGTGCCACCCATTAAAAAAAAATAAAAAATGAAAATATCAGTATAAAAACGTTAAAAATTGAATAAGAATGCGAAGTCATATGTTATAGGACTAGGGCTTATATATGTTGTGTTGTTAAATACATAAGATTTACAATCTGATTAAAGGATTGCATTGCAATGTTAAGACAGGAATGCACATTACAATGTACAGGTCACGGAATAAAAATCGTTCAGTCGTTGATTCTATTTGATATATATGCAATTTAAAGATTCAATGAAAATACATTGAAATAGAGATATTTTTTTTAATGAATATATTTACAAACTTTTTAATTGAAAGTATTATAGTTTATTACGTTTACATTTCTCACATTTGTTTAATTTCCTATTTGTAAACTTGGAAACTAAAAACAAGAGGCTCTCAAGAGCCTGAATCGCTCACCTGGTAAACAATGCCTTCGGCCATGTTTTTTGACGAAATAGAAAATAAAACACAAACTTTATTTTATACACCCTACTGATCATTCTAATGAAGTTTGGTTGAATTTGGTTGAGTAGTTTTAGAGGAGAAGATTTTTAAAGTTAGCAAATATGATGAACAAATTGTGAAAAATTGTCATTAAAGGACAATAACCCCTTAAGGGGTCAATTGACAATTTTGGTCATATTTAACTTAATTGTAGATCTTACTTTGCTGATCATTTTTGCTGTTTACAGTTTATCTTTATCTATAATAATATTCAAGATAATGACCAAAAACTGCAAAATTTCCTTAAAATTACCAATTAAGTGGCAGCAACCCAACAATGGGTTGTTTGATTCATCTGAAAATTTCTGGGCTGATAGATCTTGACCTAATGAACATTTTTACCCAAGTCAGATTTGCTCTAAATGCTTTCGTTTTTGAGATATAAGCCAAAAACTGCATTTGACCCCTATGTTCTATTTAAAGTAAGGGCGGCCATGTTTTTTGACGGATCAAAAATTGAAGCACACACTTTGTGCAGGATAATCTAAGGAACTATCATGCTAAGTTTCATCCAAATCCATTCAGTAGTTTCAGAGGAGAACATTTTTTAAAGTTAGCAAATATGATGAACAAATTGTGAAAAATTGTCATTAAAGGACATTTACCCCTTAAGGGGTCAATTGACAATTTTGGTCATATTAACCTATTTGTAGATCTTACTTTGCTGATCATTTTTGCTGTTTACAGTTTATCTTCATCTATAATAATATTCAAGATAATGACCAAAAACTGCAAAATTTCCTTAAAATTACCAATTAAGTGGAGAAAACCCAACAATGGTTTGTTTGATTCATCTGAAAATTTCTGGGCTGATAGATCTTGACCTAATGAACATTTTTACCCCATGTCAGATTTGCTCTAAATGCTTCCGTTTTTGAGATATAAGCCAAAAACTGCATTTGACCCCTATATTCTATTTTAAGTAACGGCGGCCATGTTTTTTGACGGATCAAAAATCGAAGCACACACTTTGTGCAGGATAATCTAAGGAACAATCAATTTAAGTTTCATTCAAATCCATTCAGTAGTTTCAGAGGAGAAGATGTTTGAAAAATTGTCAACGACGACGACGACGACGACGGACGCCAAGTGATGAGAAAAGCTCACATGGCCTTTTAGGCCAGGTGAGCTAAAAAAAAGTGTTACATTTTTTAAATAAAGAACATGAAAAAAATCTATTCTAATATATGAAAAAAACATGATTCCACTTAGAGATAAGTGGTCTTTTGTATCGAATTAGACAATGCAATATATAAAAAGAAAAATTATATCTAATATACCCTCCTAGGTAATAGTAAACAAAAGGGAGTGTTGCCATGTTGGTGTGGCCATGGAGAGTAATGATACCAATTTAGTCTTAAAATATCATAGAAATGTATTTTTTTCTCTCCTGTATTTCATTGGTTTTTTTTTTAATTCAAGTTGAGAGAAAACGTGTGTCATAAGAAAAAAATTCCGTGCATCCACAAAAATGAATAGTCGGTGACTCAGCTGACCAGTGAGTTATCTCAAATATCTCAATATTGAACTTCACAAATTGCATAAATAATCCCTTTGGACTGTTTAGATTTCCGGGTAAGCGTACTGGAATGTCCAGTAAAATTAGTCTAAATACCGTGTTAAGCAACCAATAAAAACATTTTCCACTTGAATGTTGACCACCGGTTAATAAACCTGTCATCCCTCAAGAATAACAATAGTTAATTTAAAATAGTACCAATTAAAATTTAAATTTATGACAAAATCTTCAAAGATGAGACGCATAAAGAAAGCAAATATCAATCGACGCATAAATCCGGATAAAGCTTTGTAAATAAATTCTTAAACTTTTCTTTATGGTACATTTCTATAGGATTTTATACCTATTTATAAATGAAAACAACCCTGGGTATTTTAACTTGACCGTTGTTCCGAAGCAAATGGAACGAAAACACGAAAAGATTTAGATTGAAAATTTAAGAAGTTGGATTTCAAAAATAATTTGAACCCTTATCTAAAGTGGATAGGGAGGTTAAATGGTTCACGCTCGACTGGATACAAAGTGTTGAAGGATTGTTTAAAATTTAATCCTTTATTTACATGACATCAATATATATAAATTATTTGGTTGTGTATTGGATGTGCATGTTTACCTAAATATTTAATCTAATATTTCAAATTAAAGGTAAGTTTAACTATCTAGTGACAGATTGTTTCTTTAAAATGTAATATTGCATAGAATGAAATTCAAAACAGTGTGGCTGTGGCCATTGATTGACACATTAAATTCATCCATTGACTTGGACAATTTAGGTGAACGTTTGTATGTAACGACCACTGCTCACTATGTACTTTTTAAAGACACTTAAACTATGGGGTCATCAAAGGTTCTCAACACCTTAATAAAGTAATTCGAAAAATTAATCAGAAATAACACGATGTTTTGATTTATATCAATTATATAAATCAAAACATAAAGGTTATTCCTGATTAATTTTTCGAATTATTTTATAATTAAAGGCGTTAAGAAACCTTTGGTGACCCCATAGTTTAAATGTCTATCGTAGGTACGCCGTGAACAGTGGTCGTTACAGACAAACGTTCACGTAAATTGTCCCAGTCAATGGATGAATTTAATGTGTCAAATAAATGGCCACAGCCACACTGTTTTGAATTTCATTCTATTATTAAACAGTTTTTTGATTGTTTATGAACTTGCAACTATTAAATGGTGATCTTGCTTAGTTTACCAACATTTCATTTGAAAACATTGTAAAATGGAAATACTACTGTGTACTATAGCAACAGTTTTTCTATATATACATTCTGTTTATTTTGACTGCCAATGATTTTGGTAAACACACATTTCGTGATCTGGAAACAGTATATCTGCCATAGACGGAGATTTGCAAGTAAACAAGTCTGGCCTTTGCTCAGAGCTACTTGTCTCTGAAAATAAATAATGTATTTGGGCTTTTTTCGAAGACAAGTGCCTTCGAAATATCTTCTTTTCCTTTATTCATTTAATCAGAAGTGCAATAGCGAAGGACCTCTGAAAAACTATATGTATTTCATATATTTTAAAATAATAAGGTTAATGGGTTGTAGATGTAAGTGTTAGTGCTCTGAAAATGCGTATATCTGTCATGCCTGTTACTTTATACACAGTTGACTTTGTGCATAAACAGTTAGACTTCCGATATTTACAAGCTCTTTTTTCTTCTTTTACAGCATAAAAGAAAAAGATACTGTTTTCCGTCAGAACAAGAACAAAATAACAACTAGATCGACGAATAGAGTACATGCATGGAGTTCTTGAGAAACTATTGTTCATAAGCCATATGATATATTATAGGTATGTAACAAAATACAGTTTCCCTTTTCTATAAACAAAAACTCCACTTATCAATTAAACCAATGTTAATATCATCACGTGCCGTCAAACATAACCAGAGAAAGATTTAATTTCCTCAATATACAGAAAACTTATATAATATGATGATAATAATAATAATAAAAACAACAACAACAACAGTAACAGTAACACATTTTGTTTTATGAAAACAAAAGTCAGAAGGATGCTAACACGTGTATGATTCGTTTTAAATGTCCAGTACTTTCAATTGTTTTAAAATTATTCATTTTAAGGATGTAGTTGGGTGAAAAAAAACCGCCCGTTTTGTGAGCTATTGAAGTCTTCTAAGAAAGGAAAATTTGATGATATCGAGTATAATATTTTACCCTGTGTCGTAACAAAAAAAACAAGGAGTTCGAACATCTGACAAAAATTCCGAAACCTGACCCGAGTACATCCTTAAATCTTGCAAAATCATATAAACATCTTTTTGTGAATTGTATGTGAAAAAAGGCACAGCTTTGGAACCGCCAAAATTCAGAAAGAGTTGTTTTGTTTTCTGACTAGCACGGATTCGATACCGCTGCTGGTTGACTGTGAGTACCCACGAGACTGACATGATTATAACATACTTGTCTAAAAAAAAATGTCAATTCTTTTTAGGTCCCTTTCTGTCATAAAGCTCTTATAGATAATGTTTCTACTTCTACGTTTCCTATAGATCCATCTTTTACATATTTAGTTCTCAACGGTGCCGAGTAAGACTAATATAGAAAAACTCTTTGAACGCACGATATTTATAAAGTTTAATTTTCATTAGGAAGTAACTTGAATCACAAAAATACTGAATTCCGAGGAAAATTTAAAACGGAAAGTCCCTAATCAAATTGCAAAATCAGAAGCTCAAACACATCAAACGAATGGATAATAACTGTCATATTCCTGACTTGGTACAGGTATTTTCTTATGTCGAAAATGGTGAATTGAACCAGATTTTAAAGCTAGCTATACGTCTCACTTGTAGTCGTTTGGAAACATTTCTGATCAAACCAGAAATTTCCGATTTCTCTGGCAAAGCATAGTTTCTATGATGACAAGTACACAGCTTAATTTCATAAACACAATTAAAGTAGGTGCCGTAATGAACGAAACCAATTATTTATCTCTAAATCTACTGGAATAACCTTTCTTAAATAGATTTAAACTTCTCAACTATGATATATAACAGTATTACTGGTAAATATATTTGGTCACTCCTTCAAGTTTTAGCCCCTAATTAGTGCCACTTAAACCCTGATGAAAATATTAATTATCCCTAAAACCACTTAAAATAAGTATTTAGAGATACTTCATTGTATAACATTAAAGTTCTTAGTTTTTGAAAGGATGTATAATATTTCGTATTTAAATTTAATATGTTTCATTCTATAAGTAATAGTTTTAATAAGGCATATGATATGTAAAGGTTACGCAGGGACACACTGCTTGGTGGTCCAAACCATTCAGTACTGAGAAAATATTTTTCACTTGCGTGCAAACTACTTTTTTAGAGGAGAAATAATGAAATTATAGCAAAATAAGTTTAACTATATCTCCTTGAGGTGTTGCGATTCTTTGATATATCCATATATATTCAATTTATAAATTGAAAAAAAATATATACAAAATTGAAACTCTTTGTGAAGTTCAGTAATTTGGTATTTATTCCGTTTCTGTAATTATGTAATTTCTTAAGATATAGGTGTCAGGAGATTTGTTTTTCCAAATTAAGATCTTTGTTATTCTACTTATAAGTTATGTTAAATCGTAGATGATATATACTGTTGACTGCCAGACTCAGTAGTTTGCATGTTCCCTCAGTAGTTTGCATGTTTTTCTAAAAGTAAAAGACTATTGAGAGCGAATAACAAAAGAACTATAGTCCATTGAAAAAAAATATCAGACCACTAGTTTTATTGAATGTAATATAAGCATTGCCCTTTCCGCAAGAAAAAAATATATATCTATAAAAACCAATTGTACAAATACCATATATATTTCTATCCAGATACACATCAACTCAAGTACACTTTGTTATAAATGAAACCTTGAGTTTGAGGAAGCTTCTTATGATATTCTTTTCTAAGCGTTGTTCAAAACGCTTGCGATACAGCACGTATACTCGCCAACCCCTAGCCCAACTCTTAATCAGTCAACTCTTCGATAAGTACCTTTCACACATTGATTTTGTCAGTACTGAAGCACTAGTAGTCTCAAAAGGTCTCACGAAGATGTGTTATATACTGAAGAGATCAGCGATAACCAGACATTTAGAAGGATTGCTTCCCTTTGGAAATTTGTTTATAAATTCTTCATTTTAGAGATTTCAGTGTCGTACTTACGTATACATAGTTCAACTATTCGTTTATAGCAATAGTTCAAATTAAAACTAAAAAAATTTGATGAGATGAACATTCTTTAATTTTAATCGTAAAAATGAACATTATTATTAGAAAACTTAATTTAAATGTTTTCCAAACATAAAAGATAGTACCTGGCTTGAGAAATCATAAGCAATAATATTTAAAATTACATTTTCGATGACTATTTCGTAACATTCTTTCTTTATTATCTCTTTGAAAACAAACAAAATTTAAAAAAGTTAATGTACGTAAAAAATAAAATAAAAAAGATCAGACACTGTTCTTCAAATGACTGTAAATTAACTTTGATAAGAATGACATCTATATGTTAAATGTTACCTTTTAAGTTGCATTAAATATGCAAATGAGTATAACCCAGTGACTGTTACCTACCCTGCAGATCTTACTTTACAACCATGATGATTGTCTTTTTAAGATAGGACATTATTACTGAAGCAATTTGTAGTAATAAAATGACAATAACTATTTCATATCATCAACCTTTACATACTTTTACGTTTTAATGTGGCTTTTGATATGTGTTTGTAAACTGAAAGTTAAACTTTTATAGAAGGTTTTAAAAAACGTTCCCATTGCCGTAATTGCTGTGTGATTTAATATATACATATATATTATTGGTATTGAAGGGGAAAAGAATTCACATAAACATTCTGACTTAAT
The DNA here is from genome assembly GCA_019925275.1 of Mytilus edulis. Lineage (NCBI taxonomy): Eukaryota > Metazoa > Mollusca > Bivalvia > Mytilida > Mytilidae > Mytilus > Mytilus edulis. The sequence continues at coordinate 30,593,215 of CM034352.1, forward strand.
ATAGATTTTTAAAATTTTTTCGTGAAATCCACGTGTAATTTTAAGATTTTCGTGTGAATCATTCAATTAAGATATCTTTTAGTTTATTGTCTCTCTGGGTTGCTGTCTCCTTCGTGTATATCCACATCTCTTATTCATGGGACATTCAAACTCAAATAACAACGCCATTGCAAAACACGATAGACAACAAAAGACTAACTAGATCATAAAACACTTATTCTACATTGAAAACTACAGGATGAGCAAAACAAAAGCAGCCAACACATTGTTCAGGTGTTCCAGAAGGGAAACCAGATCCTGCTTCACTAGTGGCATTAATCAAACCTCGTTATCGTTTTGTTTAATCACCTGTATGACGAGAATATAACCTTTCATACCTGTCAGGCTCTAAAGTTATTGCCAAAGTTGCGACCTCTCGGTACAAAACTGACTTAACAACCTCTATATCAGATTTCAAATGTTCGTTTTACCAAGAATGTATTACCTACACTGGGTATATGATAGGATCTAAATCGCTCCAAATCACGTTTTTAATTCCGGACTTATTATAGATAACAGATCTTTAATTTTACTTTTCCTTTTTAACAGACAATGTATGAGTCAAGTTTTTCTTTCTTTATTGTACTATTAATCAGGAATTCAAATAAAAGTAGATTTGACATAAGTTTTATTGACAGTGATAAAACATAATTTTATATCAAATTATATTAGTACCAAACTTAATTATTTCACTAGAAATTAAAGGTTAGAATAGTACAATTATGTTCAGGCATGTTAAAAAATGGTTAGTTTTTCCAAGGATTTGTATTTGACTATACAAATCCTTGAATATATTGAATAATATATACTGTACATGATACGGACAATTTGTTTCATTTTGCAACTTCATCATGCCTGCATATGATCCTGATATATCACCAGTTACTGGGTAGTCCCTGTAATTAACTGTTAGTGATAACTTGCTCAAAATAAGTTTAAAATAAAATTTTGAAAAGACATCAACTGGAAATAAGATACATGTTATCTATTCTTTCATTATTATTTTCCGAGAAATATATCTCTTTTCGCCTCCACATTCGGGAAATAAATTTTGTTTAAGTTCGGGATCACTTTTCACATAAAAAGATGGAAAATTCAAAGAATTAAAAAAATTATCTTGTGTTGTCCATCGTGTACTACGATTAAACCTCAAGTTGAAACAGTGCAGTTGCATATATTTGTTATAACTTATAAGTATATATATCCACGATGATAGTAATGCTAACATAACAATAATAAATTTTAGTTGCATCCAGATAATTTTGATCAAATTCTCAGGACAGAACTTGTAGAATATAACAGAAAAATACATGCATGGAAAGTAATGATGAACTCCTTAACATCGGGTTAAATAAGGTTGTAAACTAAACAGGAGCCAGAGGATATATATATTATATTTTTCAATTTCAAGACAAATAAATTGTTGAACTATGAATAGACATATGAACTGTTTGTAATATTGTTATTGTCATACGACCTAAGGCAGAGTTTATTTACATTAAAAATAAATTAAAGAATCACATCATAATTCCATCTTAGGAAAATTACAAATGAATGTGTATTGCATTAAGAACATGAATTGAATTAGGACGTGTGAAATTTATAATAGGACCAATATTCTTTATATAGGTCCTCGTTAATACCGTTTGTACATGGTTATTAAAAGTGTTGATAAAAGTAATCAGAGTAGATATTGTTAGCATTGAATAAAAATATAAACCAAAACTAAAGATAAAACATGGCATTTTAAACGGACTTAATCTGCTTATAAAATATTTATTGGCACTCAAGACCTCTTTCTTTAAATACATACCTATTTTTTTCTGGTTTCGGGTTAAGGTAAAGAAATCTTTAATGCGTTAAGTGCCTCTGAATAAAACTAACATGAACTATGACAGTCAAGGAACACCTTACATAAGTTTGATTCAATAAACTGGTTTTTTTTCCTCAGTGTATTTTACTTATCATTTTCAATGACACAGACAGCGTAACAATATCTCTCATACAATTATATTAGCAGCAATTAGCAGCATTGACATTGGTGGCACTTGATATGTATGACTACTTTCGTATGAGCTATGCTTGTTAACTTATTATCTGTGTTCTTCATTGTCGCAGATCGGCCTCGTTGGGTATCCATAAAAAATGATGATAAAAATCTTTTATGAAAGTAACGATTTTTTTTTCTATAGGATGTTTTTTCCAGCTTGTTAAGAAACACATAGATATAGGAAGATGTGGCGTGAGTGCCAATGTCATGTCCATGTCATAAGCTATAAAACTGGTGTCTCGTTTGCTGTGGTAGCCTATATATAATACACGCATTTCCAATAAAAGATCCCTTTCATTAAAACAAATATTATAACCAAAAATGAAAAGAATTAATTTTGTAAAATTGATAAAGGGTTGATGAGGTGATTAGACAGAAAAGAACCAACGAAAGCATAATATTTATATACTTGTGATATGGTCTTGTGATATTTCACACCGCCTCGCCTCGATTTTCCCTTGATGGCGTGCTTGTCTTAGGTGTTAGAATCTCTGGCCGGGTAGAATTAAAGACGTTATCTAGGTATTTGCTGTTTCTGCAGACTGATCGGCTCAGAGTCTCAATGATGCATGCCGGATATGCCTACAAAGCTTCCTGTGTGTTGCTACTTAACTAAAGAGTTTTGTGAACTAACGCGTTGAAAACATCTTCAGTCATCATGTGAATGTAATACTGGCTACTGGACATTTAACATCCTCCTCCTCCTCCTCCTCATCATCATCATCATTAAAAAAAATTGTGACAACTATTACTTCAATATGAAAATAAGGAGATACTTAGGGTACGATTGCCAGTGAGACAACTATCTAACAGTGTTCAAATAAAGTGGAAGTAAGCAATTATAGGCAACCGTACGGCCTTCGACAATGAGAAAACCCATACCGTTTAGTTGACTATAAAAGGTCCGGACAAGAAAATTATGAAACAATTCAATTGTAAAACTAGTTAATGGCCTAATTTAAAACAAAACAATTATGTACAATTCCTGTAATAAAAACGTTAAGAAAGTCACACCGTATATCATTGATGTCAATAATAAACATGTAACCACTTAAAATAACATATCAAAGTCAATCAAAAATTAAAAAGGGGAAGTGAAAGATGATTATTTTGAACTTGAGAAACTTATGACCAAAAGTTGAAGAAAAACAAGCACTGAAACTAAATATTTTTATTACATCTATTCTTTAAATTGAAAGAAAACACTCCGTGTTTATGACGAAAGGCCGTTGATGACAAATTTTTAAAGTCCATACGCATACATTATCCTACACTATAATAAATATATAAATTCCTCAAACAGATTTAATAATTTGCCTGAGGTGTCTCAACTTATGAAGTATATTGATAACATAAAGGTGTGATTTGTTTAGCTGAATATACGGACGAAAATCAAAACATGTGCAGAGTTTTAATATTCGATATATCAAATAATTTATTTGAAAGTGAATGTGGATCTGATTTATAATTCAGGTAGGAATATATATATACATGTGTTGATAATATAAGTGTGGAGGTGAAAACAATCGAACATTTAGTTTTCCAGGAAAAAGTAATACTTGTTTTCGTATCTGTTAATCGTAACGATAAATCTTTAATTTATCCGTAATAGTATAAATTTATTATTCAAAGCATACTCGGATAATCATACGGAAAAGACATACATTTGTATATCTCTAATACATCAGCGTTAGTTGTTATGTACGTCAATCCATTTGTCAGTTTGCTGCAGGTAACAAAAGACTTACGTCCATGACAAAAGTGCATGCGGTTGACATCGGAATCAAACGAATCTTGAGAAGATTACTTGACACAATGTGCAAATTACTTTCTTAACCATTGATTGATGGTGTTTAAGGGGACTTTGCCCCTCTAACATTTGGATAAGAATGTCAATGTGAAATTACATTCATTTAATATAGGAATAAAAAGAAACTAGTAACACGTACTTTTTACCATGTATAGTAAACTGTTATACACTTATGTGTCCATCCAGACCCTCACTTATCCATCGCTCTGATTCAAATTCGACTTATAGCTGATATTTCAAATGGCCTTTTTAATTTATGATTTGTAGAAGCTTATCAGTGTCGGGTACTTTTGGAATGGACCGGCATTCCTTTTAACATGTCGAATGTCCTATTTCTATTTTTTTTTAAATTATGATTGCTTCATTTATGAAATGTGTTCCTGCAAATCCATACGATATTAAAGTAAGGGTAGTGTATATTGGTTTTTATTGCTCTTCAACTTTGTAGTTATGAACTTCCAACTGGTTTGATTCGAGTGCCACCGTGATGAGTCTTTAAACGAAACGCCCGTCGTGTGGCGTAGCAAATTATAAGCTTGATATCTTTGATGAAAAAAAAAAAAAAAAAATTACCAGGTGCTCAACACAATATGAAGCATGCATATTGAACGCGGATTCTAGTTTAAACCCTGTCAGTGTTGTCTTTAGATTTTTAGATTTTATGTTGTTTTTGTCATTTGGCTAGTTTGGGGTTGATGGCAGATCTTCCCTTTTCGAAAGTTAAAAGACAAAACAAAAGACATCTAGAGGTCAACACCCGGAAACGGATTAAAATATTAAGTTAATAAACATCTTATTTCCGGATCCTATTAATTATTCACTTGTCTTAAAATGTGCCTACTACGTAGCCTGAATTTAATTAATAAAATATGTTTAAACTAACATGCCATGCATGCGGTCTTCAACAATAAAAAAAAACTGTCTTTAAAAGCTGACTTTTGAACAGCTGTAAATGACTTAAACAGAGACTTCAATGATCTGAGAGTCAATCAAAATCTATCATCAAAATAAAATTCCTAAATAAAAACATGAAAAAATAACAAAGATTAAAATCCTACTCTTTGTTGAATTTGATACATTCATAACTCTTTGATAAGAATAAAAAAAAATGTTTTCTATTCAATTGAATAAACAGCCCACAAAAAGAATTGTTGAAACAGCATATTACATAATTAACAGGAATAACTAGATAACGAATTATATTTTAAAATCTTTTATTTCTAACTTTAAGTAACTGACAATGCGTGTATTGTCTATGTGTAGACACAATATTTTAAATGTTATCTTTTTCTGAAATAATTATGATATTTATCAATATGTTTAAGGCTCTTATGTTTCATACAATGTGTCTTACATGGTGTGTAGGATGATCATACATTGTATAAACAAATTTAGATATAGATCAGTTACTCGGAACTACATTTAGTACAGTACTATTTCATATCCAAAGTTCACTGCGCTTTGAAATACGATGAAGTGACTTAATTGAAGTATGTAGCTTTTGTGAAAATTTAAAAAAGAACACAGTATATATTGTATTTCATATTTTAATATATGAACTATTCATAGCTTTATATTCTTTTTTAACGACATGTTAAATCGGTCGAAAAAGCAGAGCGGAAAAAGGGATTTTAATGATGAATCACGGAAATTATTATATATACATTTAGATGCATTCATTTTAAATCGGACAGCCAGGAGTATTTCATGTTAAAACTGTATGAGTAAATTGTATCTTATTGAATCGAATTTTTGACCAGCTAAAAATTTATTACACTCTTTAAAGCTTTTCCAATTATTATTCGATTATTTTAAGCAATTGTAAAATAATTTCACTTCCTTTCAATCTCAAAATCTCTATATTTCATTTCTTTGTTATCAATATTTTTAAAGAAGCTTGTCCCCCATAGTGTGTTTCTGTACAGGGATAGACATGGGGAAAACAATGCAAATTTGATTATGAGTGAGTCTTATTGATAATTATTATTTCCAGATGTATCAAAAAGTATCAGACGTTAATGGTATAAATGTACTCATCATAGATACCAGGCCATACATTTTGTAATCCAAACGAACGTTTCTTCTACCAAAGACGCATCACTTCACAATGTTAATTTATGATTTCACCCCGACATGATGTTAAAACTAAAATGGAAAGTTAAAAAAAAAGTATTAAAAAGGGCAGTGGTACGGTGTGAAATATATCGAGAGAGAAAAGACTTTCTGTTTATGAATAAATCAGGTACAATTATTGACGCATTAATGTAGCTGTACTTGACACAGATTTTAGGAATTTTTGGTTCTCAATGCTCTCCAACTTCGTACTTTATTTGGCCTATTTTTTATTCGAGCGTCACTGATGAGTCTTTTGAAGACGAAACGCGCGTCTGGCGCAATTACAAAAATGCAGTCCTGGTATCTATGTTGAGTTTCAATAACATCTATTTTTAATTGGTATAATATAACAACATACCCACGTTATCATACTCATATAAAATACTTAAAATTGTTTTTGCTATTTCAGGGAATAACTGATTTGAGATGGAAACCATAAAACAGATCAAAGAAGAATTTCTTGTGTGTCCGATCTGTATCCAGAGATACAGCAGCCCTAAACTGTTACCATGTCTTCATACGTTCTGTAAAGACTGTCTGGCTAAATCTCTAAACAAACTGTTGGACGATAGTCAACCGGAAGTAGTTATTAGTGGTGATGAAAACTGTAACGAGACTAGTAAATGCTTCTCATGTCCCGTATGTCGATCAGAAATACAACTCGACATTCCCATTGGAAACAGAAATGTTCAGCAATGGGCAGAGGTTTTCCCGGATAATCATTTTATCGAAAGTTTAATGGAGAAACTTGATATGCACTCAACAGAAAAACACTGTGAATCTTGTAGTATCGAAGGACAATCACGTCGCAATAAAGCTGAAAACTGGTGCCAGACTTGTAAAATAGCTTTTTGTCAATCTTGCATCAACGCGCATAATGTCATCAAGGCATGTCGTGAACACGTGGTGATATCTTTGGAAGACATGCGCAGTAATCCAATGCAGTCGATATTAAGCACGAGAAAGGATATACCCTGTTCTTATCATAGAGACAAGATAATTGAGTTTTACTGTGTCGATTGTCATGCTGCAATTTGTTCTTCATGTGTTGCAGTTCAACATCGACGATGTGAAATGGTTGAAACGGTTTCAGACGCTGTTCAAAAACTAAAACCAGAAACTGAATATGTTTACAAAGATTTACTGCGACAACGAGACATTCTATCGGAGTGGGCAAGCGATCATTCCAAAGAGCTGTCGGAACTTGCAGATAACAAGACACACTTGATTGCAGAACTATCAGACGTTCGATCAAAAATAAACGAACTGTTACTTAATCTAGAAAACAAACTGATCGGCGAATTAGAAGAGAAACATAAATCCACTATGAATGAAGTCGATGTTAGGCTGAAAGATGTCGACGAAATGAAAAAGAACGTTGAAAATACAGACAACTTATTACAAAACTTGATGAAATTCGGAAGTGATTCAGAAATACTGTCTCTCTTTGACACTATCAAAGTCCAAGTTGATGACATGAGGTCTGCTATCCAAAAGGCTAAACTAAACAAACTGAATACGAGATACAAATTTTCCATAGATCCATGTTTACAGCGAATTCTCGAAATGAAATCGTTTGGTAGGATTATTGATGTTGTAGATTTAAACAAAGAAAACTATTTGAGTATGAATGGCTACGATGAGGACGAAAGTCAAAATCGTACAGGTACCATTAAAAGAACAGGTACATTTAGAGTTGAAAAACCATCAGGCAAATCTTCAACTCCGACAAATAGTTTGTCTTCGACGTCGAGTGAATCGGTAAGCTCACAAGAAGCCGCTCCTGTTCCTCCTAAACGACGTAATACTCCTATGCGTGGTATTCATAAGGATAATTTGAAACCGAATGAAAGGATTGTACCTAACCGTGCCGGAACATTACCGAGACAACCTAGAACACCGAGATATCCGAGTGTAAATCGAGCAAAATCGCACAGTAATGCTGATATAAGAGAGGAAAAAACAAACCGAGATAGCATTAAATCTTCTGTTCGGAATTTAAATAACGAAAATAGACGAGATTCAGTGAGAACGTCAACACAACGAAATGTTTTATCGCCCGAAAGAAAAGCTGACTCTGAGATTACATCCCAGGAAATATTTCACGTACATCGAGAACTTCAATTAAACCACCATTACCACCCGAAGCTACGGTTACGCCATTTTCTCCACCTACTGGCAGACGAAATATAGAAAAGAAAGAACAAGGTAATGTTGTAGCATCATCTGTAACATCTAAATCTCAACCAAGTCGCTCTAAATCTATAGAAGACGTGATAGACGACACAATCCCTATGCCTAAAACACAAAACCAAGAACAGAACAGAGACGAAGGCATGTCACCAAAGAAGATAGAAAGTTTGAACAGTAGCATACCGTCTGACAGTTTAAACGGTCAGTTACAACAGACACCGGTAAATTCAAATGGAAATCACATATCACCTAGCAATACTGAACCACAATCGAACACACCGCCACGTCCACTGGTACCTGCTAAACCTGATATGCAGAAGTCAAAGAGTATACCCTTGTTATTTTCATTTAACGGCAAGACGGATGGAGATTCAAAGAAATGCTGGCCAATCGACATCGCAGTTCTTGAAGACGGCACGCCGATAATTACAGACTTTCACAATAAGAAAATTAAAGCATTTGATCCAAGCGGATGTGTCGTAGGGGAGGCATCAGTACCAAGTTGGCCTCACGGAATAGTGGACATATCAAGTACAGAGTTAGTAGTCACACTTCCGGAACTTTCAACTCTCATATTTGTTATACTAAAAGACGAAGTTATGAGAATACGGAAGAGAATTAGAACTGCAAAACAATACCGCGGAGTTGCATGTGATGCCTTCTCCGTTCCGGGAAATCCTTGTATTGTGGTCTCATGTTGTTCCTCCGGTGGACAGTGTGTTGACGTATTGACGGTAGATGGCGCAATTTTACAAACCTACCGCGATGACTATCGTCAACATGGACGACTGTTGTTTACATGGCCATATTATATATGCACAAATAATCAAGGGGAAATAGTTGTCTCTGATTGTCAGTCAAGAAACAATTTGATATGTCTAGGTAGAAACGGTAAAGCTAGGTACGAAGAATCAATGAATGAGAGTATAATTAAAGATCCACGAGGAATGTGCACGGACAGACTCGGAAACGTTTTAATCGCCGACAAAAATGGAAACGCCATTCATATGTTAGGGATTGATGGGAAATACAAATATGTAGTGATGACATCCAATGACGGTCTGGTTAGTCCTATTGCCGTATGTCTCAGTCCATTTGGACATCTTATTGTAACACAGGAAAACGGAGACATTAAAGTATTCAAATTTTGACAGGAAACAAACTTTATAAATCCGCGTAAAATTAATGTTTACACACTGATCTCAATTCGACCTTAAAAAAGAAAGCTACTCCATATTAGCTTAGTTTCTGCACAGTATTACGTCAGTGACAAAAGGGAAACAAGTCTAATGACTATAATTTTCAAGGAGGTCATATATTTATTTTATTTTTGATAAAGTAAAAAATGTTTTTTCACAAATATCAAACACAAAATATTAGTCTTTCAAAGTAGCGCCAGTTCATATTGATATTAATATTCATTGTTATATAGTATTGTATCATATTTAATGTTATTTATTACTAATAAATTGTTTAATTTTTGTCATTATATCGATATTCAGTACACTTATAAACAATCATGGAATATTTCTGTCTGAAATACATGTTAACATTTTGTCGATAATACCACAACAGCTTCAGGTAAAACAATTAACAAAAATACTGAACTCTTATGTAAATCCAAAACAAGTGGACGTCCATAAAAATAACAAAATCTACCAACGGACCAAACGAAAAAACATCTGTCATATTCTTGACTTGGTACAGGCAAGAAAAAAAATGGTAACCTAAACCTGATTGTATACGTAGCTAACATCCCTCGTGACTGACAGTATATTTGAGTTATTAAATTACCAAAAAAAATGTATCTAGGCACTTATCATGATTGACGTCCTCTATCGTTACCTTGCTTTGCTATGATTTCATAGTTAAATCAATCGTCGGAAATTACATGATAATTATTATTATACTATATTATGCTGGCATAGTTAAAAATAAGACAAAATTAATGAAAGGAGATGTTACTATCAAAATATTCAATAACATTGTTTTCGTATGTAAAAATCATTATTTGCAAGGTCTCTAAAAAAAAGCTTGGAATGAATAGCACAACTGGTAATCCTACATACTCTGTAACATCATTTACAATTGATGAACTTTTACAAAGTCACAAATCTGTACTTCTTTCTTTTGGTGTTAACGTCAAAGAAAACAAAGAAAATCTGCCGTCATTGTACTGGATTCAACACTTCACAAAACTCCGTATGAATAACGACTCATAGCTGGATTCTCAGGATGTTCGACTAAACTTCTTTCTAAAGTGCTGACTACTATTCTTTCTACAGTACAAAATGGCCTTAAAATATTGGGATGGTTATTTAAAACATGCAAAGTCTATTAAGTTTCATCAATTAACGAAATTGACCTTTATTAGAGGCAAGGGGATAATTGGTAAAATGATTTCATTAATATATACAATTGGTATGGAAGCCAATGGACTAAAGAGGACATTGTACACATATCAACATAAATATAACATCTTGTGTTATCCACTTGAAAATATAAAGCAGTTCATAATAAATAAGTTAATAATAATCAACATGGAACTAATTTCTTATTTCTTTTTGGCTGCTACATTGTAAAAGGTTTTGAATTATGACCTTGATCATAATCTAGTGTAGGTATAGAGATCATATGATGTCATATATATAGCATACTTTCATATGTAATACATTCACTGCTCTCTTATGATCTGAAATATAAAAAAAATCCACTAGTCTGCTTTCGATTTCTTTCTAATAGACTGTAAAAATGGAAGAAAACAACGAGTTCAGCATGTTATCAAGATATTTCAGCAAACGTAACGCATGTGAACTGCAAATGCCAATTTCTTTTGTGAATTCTGGTTGAAACCGTTCAGATAAAAATTTAAAGATATACTTTGAAACAACCACATGTTTAAAACTATCAGTTACAGTAACACGTTTTTTAAAGAGTTTATGCAGCGATTGTTTTTTTAGTCTTTTTTTTTCTCAGTACAATGATAACAAGACTATTGATTATTTTTCGAAGAAAATGGTGGATTGAACCTGTTTTTGTGACTAGCCAAACCTCGCACTGTTATGGCAATTTTAAATATAACACTAAAATGACACCATGTCATGACTGCAATACCGTAAAAATAAATACAAGAACATTCAGGACAGATAAATACCCCAATAAACAATACAATAGTAGATTTCAACATGTTAACCACAGAACAAAAACGAACACGTAAAACAACAGGACAGCACAACAGAACCACGTACTGTCTTTCGCACGACTGGATCAAATCCACCAAAGTGACATCGCAGGTAGATTTCTAAAAATTATTGACACTGTTCAAGATCAAGTTTCGAACTTTTGTATTTGGGCGTCACAAGTAAGTCTTGTGTGGACGAAACTCACTTCTGGCGGATTAAATTTTAAATCTGGTGCCTTAAATTTGTTAGCTACTATTCGATTGTTTCTTTGTCCAATATATTTTCCTATTTATTTGTATTGTAGTCCTGTTAAGTTTTGTTGTCATTTTAATGTTATATTTAACATTGTCATTACAGCGGGAGGTTTGGCATGTCACAAAACCAGGTTCAACCCACCATTTTGGTCTTTTAAAAATGTCCTGTATCAAGTCAGGAATATGGCCATTGTTATATTATAGTTCGTTTCTGTGTGTGATACATTTTAATGTTGTGTTTCTTTTGTGTCGTTTGTTTTCTCTTATATTTGAATGTGAATTCACATTATTATAAGACGTGTCACGGTACTTTTCTATCCCAAATTCATGTATTTAGTTTTGATGTTACATTTGTTATTCTCATCGGATTTTGTCTAATGCTTAGTTCGTTTCTGTGTATGTTACATTTTAATGTTGTGTCGTTGTTCTATTATCTTTAATGCCATTCCCTCAGTTTTAGTTTTAACCCGGATTTGTTTTTTTTCTATCGATTTATGAGTTTTGACAGGCGTGTAGCAACCCGTACGCAAAAACGCAAGTGCGTACACATCGAAAATATCACCAAAAAAAATATGGTAAATCTAGTAAGAATAAAACTAAAGTAATGAAATTAATAAAAAAAAATATATACAAATATGTTAATGATCACTTTGTAGCTATTTTCCGTTTCGAAAACTAGTCTTTCCTTTTCATTTACGAAACCAGCATCGTACGTGATTCTGTTACTGATGCAAACCGTGAATTTAAAATGTCAGGCAGCTAAATGACGAAAGAAACTACCCAGAAGTTTGGAACTCCTTGTACGATTCTGCAGTTGAACTTGCAGCAACTGTCAATACTGATCCGTCAATGCCCAGAAACCGTGGTGCCCATTGTAATAAGCCAAATGCACCATTGCAAACCCTTCTGAATACTGGAACATGTATCTACCTTTCGTCGATCATTTGACCAACTTACTTTAGCTGTTGGGGACATAATCTTTAATGAATATGCAGATGAAGCCCATGTTGCAAAAGACGAATTTCGATCTGAAATTCGGAGATGGTTAGCAAAATGGACTTGAGATTTTTATGACATCCGTAACAACCGGCAGGAAACAATAAATGTTATAAACAAGGATTTATACCCGGGAATCTCTCAGATACTTAATGTATTTGCATGTATGCCGGTCTCGACGGCAACGGCAGAACGGTCTTTTCGTACCATGAGAAGAGTGAAGACCTACTTGAGAAATACAATGAAAACGAATCGTTTATCTGGACTTGGTCTTTTTAACATATACCGAGAAAAGAAATTAAAGCAGACATGGTTTTGGACATCTTTAGTAGAAAAAAAGAGGAGGTAGGCATTGATTTTTCCGAATTAACTTTGAGAGAGAAAAAAAAAGCTAAAAAAAACACTGCTTGTTCACTCATAAAATAAAACATAAAGATATGTGATTCGAATTTTTTATTTATGTATTTTCTCAATAAAAAAACACCATTAGTTTGTTTTCTAATGTAAAGTGGGTTCAGCATGATTAGGTAACAAATAAAATATACCTAATCAAGCCATTTTAACCCACTACACATAAGAAAAAAAAATTGTTAAGCCAATACGGGTTGCTTTGTTTTTCTCTGATTATCCATTTCCAAAGTTGACTTGTTTCTCCTAAAAGTAAGATTTCTAAGAGGTCATTTTAAGTCCTCGGAAATTGCGAGAATACAGGATTTTGCACCATTTACCACAGAGCTTCTGGGGGCCTTCAGCGGCCCCAAGACCCCCTGCCGTATGACTTCCTTCTCCGGCATTGCGTACACATCAAAATTGCCTAGCTACGCCCCTGTTTGAACAGTGGTATACTACTGCTGCCTTTATTTGTAACTCTATCATTTGATGTATTTCATAACAACTACAAGAATAATATTATAGAATTATGCTAGTAATTAAATAATTAATTGTATTATCTAGTTATGTCGGTATTTCTTCTGAATCATTCTGTAAAACAAATCGAGTACATATAGTTGCTTTAAACTAAAATCTAAGAAATGAACTGGGTGATTGAAACTGTGTTTTGCGTTAACATTTTAAATGGTATAATGATATAAGGCTTGTGTTAGACCTGTAGTATTCTGTTCATATTTTGACTATTTTATTTATTATGTCTGTTTAGTTCACGCATCATTGTAAATATAACGAAATTTGATGAGACTGTGATCAAAGTGAGAGGTTTAGCGCTTTAAAACCAGGTTTAATCCACCATTTTCTACATTTGAAAATGCATGTACCAAGTCAGGAATATGACAGTTCTTGTCCATTCGTTTTTGATGTGTTTTGTCATTTGATTTTGCCATGTGATTATGGACTTTCCGATTGGATTTTCCTCTGAGTTCAGTATTTTTGTGATTTTACTTTTTTTCATAGTAACCATCAGTTGCTTTTTCTCATAGCACAGTAACTAACTAGCTTTAATTAATTTTTCTAAATTTTACTTCGAAATCGTTTTGTTTGGTAATAATAGACAACTGTAAACTTGGATATACAAGTTCAAAACAAATTAGCTTGAATTCCTGATAACTTGTTATGTGATGAGTTATCTCATACTGTCCTTCAGAAATTATTTGAAGCTAATAATTCTGCTTTACAGCAGTCAACATTCATTTAAAATACACATGCAACTCGTATTAAAAGACCTTCTTTATGAAAATGCTTTGAGAAAGACGTCTGCTATAACGTTCATTAAAATTTACATGAAATGTTTAATATTCTACATTGAAATATTCTCTACTGTTGATCCAGGAAGTGCCATGTTTTCTTCGAGAAATGTGATCACTTTCTCCTAAAAGTCTTTAAATATTTTATTTTGTTAAGTTTTGTAAAGTAATTAAAATTACATTCATTTGTTTGCACTTTACCTGCCTAAAATCTGCAAAAAGATTCCACAAGAATATGAGCACTTTCCGTCACCCATGGAGTTACATTTTATTGTAAAACAAGTGAAAATTACAGCTAGCTATAAAACAGTTATAACCCTACAATTTCTTCAGAAAAACTCATTTTGAATTTACCTTAGAATTCGGTATTTTTAAAATACTTTTTACAAAGAATTTGTGGACAATTTCCATGACATATGGTCAGTGTCGTTTATTAGAAACTTCAGAGTATAATGTATATTTGGCAAGTACTAATATAAGCATACTCACAACGAACTTGAAACCCTCTCTATTTCAACCATCTCCACAGAATTGTTTTTAACGTTTAGATTTGTATTAGAACTATAAGAAGAATTGAAGAATTGTTAGAATTAGTTTTAGATACATATGTTACGTCAGCATTTCTTATCAAAACGACAAAAAAAGTAGCGGCAGATGTAATTTCCTTTCAAACAAAGTATAAAACAAATGCAATACACATTGGTATTCTATTATTTGTCAAATAGAATTATTATACTTTTGCATCCTAGCAAAATGAGCTAGCTACTATATCATCTGATATCATTGTCCTTATTCAACATTTCAAGAAACATTTGGGTAGTTTAACGTTTCTCACGATTGTTTTCTATCAATTTCTTTTCGAAGCTTATATTTTGTAAATTCTTTTCGATTAGTGGACTTGTAGTTTTATTATATTGAACCATTTGAACAGAGAACATGAGCATTCTTAAAACGATAGGACGATTCATTGTTAGTGACGTCTCAATACTGTTATGAGAAATTTGTTTGTAAGAAATTATTTTACATACGATAATCAATTTATTTTGTCAAAGAACTCCCTCGATTTCAGAAACCACCTCTCAAAAATATAGTATTGAAAGTATTCAAATAGAATATACAAATTTTATTTAAGTTGAAGACAAAATAAAGATGAAAAAGATGTTCAATCAAAACCACAATTTGTAGTCATCATACAATCTTAGGAGGAAAAAGGAAAAGAAAGAAAAAAACCGGAATCAACTGTCAACAAAGCACTACTCACACTACAGATTGACTTACACGATCTATAAAAAAAACCACATTGTTGATCTCAGATGCCCTTGCAGGGTCAACAGTAATAACTCTAGTAATGACACCCCAACAAACAAACAATTTCAGCTATTGAAAATACAGTACGTCTAACATGTAATAAACTAAAATGATTTTTTAATATTTTTGATATGTTGCGACACCAAACAAACCTTACATCATATGTAAGCAAATTACACTGACTTATTACGCATGCATAATGTATTCATACATACCGTTTCCGTCTAGAAATGATAAAATGATAACGATTATCATGAAAATGATAAGGGACACTAATATACCAATAATCAATCCCAACTTTGTTAAAACTGTAAAAAAAAACCATATAAATTATAAATCAAATAATAAACAGCAAGAATGATGCAGTATTTGTAAGATTTGAACTTTAAAATATATCTGGTTCACGAGAAACTATTGATATACATTGTATACTGTCAAAAAGTTAAATAATGTAAAAGGAAAACTTGACACTGACATAGACAAAATGACGTTTTAAATCATAAGGTATTGACCACTTTTAGAAAAAAAACCCCAAACTACTGAAATTGCAGTATAAGAAATAATAGAAGAATGTTAATAGATATACACATGATAATACTTAAAGCGGCCTTAGTTAAGTATCTGAACAGTTCCCGAATAGTATAATTTATGATGTTGACATTTTATTTGCTTTGTTTATTGAATATACTTCTTTAATAGTTGTCGGAACTAAAAGTGCTCATCTGGACTCCAGTATACTTTACTGCATTATTCAATTAGATGATGTCCATTTACCGAATTTATCATTAAAAATAAATGACATGTAGATCAATTATATCCCATTACAAGATGCAGCTAAGTCTCTTTTTTTTGTGATTTCAAAGATTATGTAAACGTTCACGTTTCTGTTGTATCACTGACTAAATATGCCAATATGTTATTGGGTTAAGGTCATTGTATTTAATGTTTTTGTGGTCATCCACAACAAAGCATATGTATGATTTGAACCTATAACTACTAAAATCTGAAAGCTGAGTCATAAATACCAGGAGAAAGAACTGATACCATGGCAAACTCCTTTCATTAACACAGTTAACAAATATGTTGAATTGTAGTTGCTTTTCCATCATGGTAGTTTGTTTTTATATCAACAAGTGAAAAAAAAAAAAAATAGAGAAAAGATAGCCTGCTTTACTTATACATTACTTACGATACATACCAGTGTCTGTTTCATCAGTTGCAGTTGATTCTGAAAGAAGTTGAGAAATAAATATTAGAGAAATAAAACAAACGAAGCTTTGATAACATATTCAATGTTTATAAATATATATATGTATATGAATGTTTATGGCGTGAAAAAATTCAGTTTAACATTTATTTGTATAATCGTTTATCAATAATTCTACAAATGTATGCAATAAGGACACATGAAGACTCACGGTTACAATCATATATAGAAACTGAGCTAGTTCCTCCAGTAGTTGTTCCCGTTGGACATACAAAACAAAATGTCTGGCCTGTCAATAGCTGGTATGTCCCGACACTACACGGTAAACATTCTTTATTTGATAGATAATGACCAATACTGCAAGGAACTGAAGAAAATGAAATAACAAATGAATTGTCCATTGGGAATACAAATTAATGTTCACAAATTCAAATGCATTTACATATTACGAGAGTGACGCATATAATGTTTTAAACACAATCCAACCGTACCAAAAAGGAAATCAGAAGCCTTTGTTTTTGTACTTATATGATCAAAAGATGAATTTTGAGTGTTACTTTTTTGTTTTTTAAATTAACCAAATTGAAAATAACAATTTAAAGGGAGGAACATAAAAAACAAACAATAAGACGAAAATATGGAAATATAGGCAAAAAAGATGGACGAAAGATACCAAAGGGACAGTCAACATATGTTAAGTAATGGTCATATCTCATAGATGTACACGTAAGTATATCTAGAAAGCAAATAAAAAAACTGAGGGAATCGAAAATAATTCTGTTATTACACCCCACTCATTACTCAGTTAAAATTTCAAACTCGGGAATTGGACTAGTAGTTAAATTATAAATATGACTACAAATCTGATACCTAAAGAAATAAGACTACGCAAACAAGTCGCTACACAATTTGAGATGATCACCGTAAAACTTGTAATGTCGATTTCAGTCGTGTTTCTCATAGATCTGTTGGAGCAGATACAAAACACTGTTCAACACCAAAATCACAGTAATCTTAGATGCTCCAGATTGGTAAATATATCTTGCTCTAAATATGGCACGTGTCAATGTTTATGGTAAGTGTAAATTCGATAATAAGTCTAAATAGATTATGCCCCAAACGGGACCCGCTTACGGAGTTGTGACTGCTATACATGTAAATATCCGTATTGATCTGTGAAACGTGAAACTGATACTGCATAACGATAAACCAAAATGATGATGGTGTTCATAAAGCTTTTAATTAGATTTCTCTAAATTGACCAACAGGAATACTAGTTTAATAGCTGCATTGACAGCTGCAACACTATATCAAGAATTTTTTTTGACAACATTTTAAGCATTCTAAGCGCTACTTGTAACTTCAGAAGGAATAATCTAACCTTTTTGAAAGCAGGGATGTCTAAATATGTCTAATTGCAAAATTCATCTAACGTAAATTTGCTTAGTAATTTATTACTTTATAAACAGGGAATTTAAGGAAGTAAAATTACAAATCACTGACTACCGAGTTCATAATAAACACGACGAGAACTCGGCGACTAACAATACTTCTGCAGTGATATATACCTATTGCTAGTAAATAAAGATATTGCTGGCGCAAATACAAAATGACAATCCTGGTACAATGTATCTTCGATGAATTTATCCATATATTTCGGACGTCCAAAAAACTTCTCTGGAAATACAAACGCGAGGTCTGGAATATTGTACCAACTTGAAGAAACTTGAACCCTTTATGCAGGTGCTGCTGAAATATTGCTGTTCATAATTGGTAGCTGGAATTATGTCTGTTGTCGTTATGGTTCGTTCTAGAATCAAATTCTAGATGTAAATCCAGATATGAAAATAATTAACTGCATATGTGGTATGCTTTATCTAAAGTTCAATTGAATAGATTCAGCGATTATTTTTCTCAATACTAAATAATCTATTGAGAGTAACGTGAAGTTTTGAACGTTAACTTTCAAATTCTTGAACAAATATTGAATGTTGAAAATCGAATGTTGAAAACGATGTTGAATGTTGAAAACGATTGCTGAATGTTGAAAACGAATGTTGAATGTTGAAAACGAATGTTGAATATTGAAAACGAATGTTGAACGTTGAATGTTAAAACAAATTGAAAACAAGAATGTGCCAATTGATCCATTGTACACGGATGACCCATCCTACTATCATTTTCTACGTTCAGTGGACTGCAAAAACGGGATGAAAACTCTAGTTTGGCATTACAATTAGAAAGATCATATCAGAAGGAACATTTGTACTAAGTTTCATGTTGATTGGATTTCAACTTCAACAAAAACTACCTCGACCAACAATTTTAACCTGAGGCGGGATGGACGGACGAACGGACGAACGAACAAGACAAACGAACGGACGAACGGACGAACGGACGGAACGGACGGAACGGACGAACGTCAGGAACGGACGAACGGTCGCAAAGACCAGAAAACATAATGCCCATAAATAGGGAATAAAAATGTTCATTAATGTTTAGGTTGAAATCGAATATTTATTGTTAAAATGAATGCTAAAAAACTTTAAAACGAATGTTGAATGTTGAACCAGCTTGACATCCGTCAACTTTCTTAAAATTATAATTCTTGCAATTTACAGAATAGACTGTTTTGGATTTTTAAATGTCTCAAATGTTCTACATTGTTATTTTTTTAAACGTTCAATCACAAGCAAACTTGATGAAGGTGTTTTAAAAAGCCTTTGGGATGAACACTGAATGTTTTAGATTAGTTTTTTTCCCTATTAAAACTAAATATACGTTTTCATCAGTAAATGTTAGATTATAGATAAATAGGGTAACCGTTCTTGTATTTATCCTTATTGCATATTTGAATAAAAAATATTTCAAATAAACTCAATATACAGATGTATATTCTAATCTTACCACAAAACGCCACGTTAGCAATAGAACCAGATGGACACTTTAACCAACTGTCTGAGATCGATTGATTCTGTGTGATGTGGTAGGTATTGTTACTTAGGAGAATATTAAACGATTGACCATTGTTTTCTAGAGAATTCATCTCCGTCACAGCATTTGCAAGTCCATAGTAGCATGTCTTTGTGCCATCTTAAATGAATAAGTGTGAATAGGATAGTTGAAAATTGTTATCGCAAAAATAGTTAAACAGTTGTTCAAACCTCATACTAAATGGTGAAGTTAGAAAACAAATCAAGGTGATGGAATCGAATGAATTCTCAATTGAGCGAGATCGGATTTGTTCGACGGGATAATCGTCAGCCTCTATGCGAATCTAGAATCAGTCAAACTATGACAATCGAGAATAGGAGATAGTCGGTGTAGTTGCAGATTTGACCACAATTTTGGGTATCTACGACTGCAAATGTCGCTAGTGAGGTGAGACAAACTATTCTTACATTAAGTCCCGTGAGACTTTCTATTTTGTTGTAGCACGCTGCGAAATTCGTAATTTGTAGGCGTTGTGATGACTACGGTGGTTCAGTCTTGGGTTAAAGATATTAAGACATCAGTTACTTTGATAAACCTTCATAGAATTGCGTAAAAATTAAGACAAGACTGGAGCTTATCAGTCCATAGTTAGTATTCAGAGAAAAGTTTGAAAATTTATATGCAAACTCTTTGGTATTTAACAGATAAAAGGTCTTAAAGTTCGAGCAATCAACATAACCAATGATAGGACTTATAGTTCTGCGGAACCTTAATCGAGCTTTTTGTATAATTGTCAAAATTTTACTAAATATCGTAATTCATACATACGAATGAAATGAAAAACGGGAGTATACTCAAATGTTCTAATTCCTTTTTTGTAATACAAGAATACCTTGTTCTGACTTTTTATTTTTTTATGATACGAACATACAAAGATGTGAATTTCAGAAAAAAATGCAGAGATCACATATGATAAGAATTAGAGTTGCTTAGTCCTTT
Organism: Mytilus edulis; assembly: GCA_019925275.1. Classification (NCBI taxonomy): domain Eukaryota; kingdom Metazoa; phylum Mollusca; class Bivalvia; order Mytilida; family Mytilidae; genus Mytilus; species Mytilus edulis. The sequence continues at coordinate 30,613,999 of CM034352.1, forward strand.
TTTGAAATAAGATTGTAGTCACAAACAGACTACCTATATTGTAACGTGAAGGAAAAACCGAAAAAAAAAGACGAATGAAAAAAAGTCAATAGACTTTTATAAGTTTATTCTAAACTATCCAAATCTTACGTTTTGAGGTATTGCAGGCGATGGTAACAGTATATCCAATATAAACATTGTTGATATTACGCCTGGTACGCTGATAGTTTTCATTACAATTATGAATCTCATAGTTTGTCATAATGCAAGATGCTGACATATAACATGACAACTGTTTATATCCATTGCTTATTTTTGAAGCTATTGCCATTTCTGTTTCACTGTCACATTCCATTAAGTCGTAAAAAGAAGTATAGTTCACATAAACCATTAACGACTCTTGAATATCTAAATGCAAAAAATGTAATAAAAAACGATCATTTGCATAATTGATCATGAGTACCATACATTTAATAAAAAGTCGCTCACAAATGAAGATTAAAATGATTTTGGAAATCACATGATTAAAAACCCTCTTTTTTATTATTTAGCATGAGGAGTTGTCATTAAAACAGATAAAATTCTATATTTGCAATAAGTTTACCAGTATAAACAATCTAAACGACTACTTACTGGAGCATGATGGTAGTCGTGCATATGGATTTTCCTCCGTTTAAAATCCCACAAATGGAATGTTTCATTTCCACACCGATAATCAGGCCTGACATCCTCATCAAACCAATAACCGTCATCACAATTGTGATAACAAATAATCATGTTGTTAGATTCGTTGCAGAATAGGGAAGAGTGATGTGTAGGTTGGAGTTCAAGGCATTCTTAAATAATAAAAAGAATTCATATACGTCTATATCACTTTATGATAATGGTTATTGCATACAACAACAATAAATCCCTCCGTTTAAGATAAAAAGATATATTTAAACTATCAAAATCATAGCTATTACATGTGCAATAAAGTACTGCAATACGACTATTGATAAACCAATTTGTCTTTACGCTCTGAACTGAATATTGACAGTTTGTCTCTAGCAGAAAAGATATCAGTTACTCAGAAAAGAAATGGATGATCTAGACGGAAGTCCGGTTAATTTTTAGTGGTTGTGTTTTATGATTGCTGAACCGATTTGTTGGGATCGAATTTTGTGATGAAAAAATATCTTGTAATTCCCCTTAACTGATTCAACCTTTTCTGAACTATAGAGCTTGACATATGTTTGTTTCATAGAGTGTTGAACAATGCCTGTATATTTTTATCGGATTTTTTGTCGCAGGTTTTCCATTGATGTATACTCTTCACCTTCTCTTTTCAGAACTCTAAAATTTTACTGGTACCTGGACATGGGTCTAAAGTACAGTGCCCAATTTCTGTATCAGTTCCATTACATGTTTGGCCTCCATTATCAGGGAGAGGATTAGAACAAGATCTGCCTCTATGTCGTGTCCCATTTCCACAACTAATAGAACATTCAGTCCAATTATCCCAATGAGTCCATTCACCATCAACTAAATACATGAATAAGTGTGGTGGTAGAAAAAGTAAAATCATAAATATACTGAACTCCGATGAAAATTCAAAATGAAAATTCTCTAATCAAATGCCTAACCAAAAGCCCAAGCACATCAAACGAACGGATAACAACTGTCTAATCCGAGTGAATGAAGAGTTTCGATAAGTCTAGTTTTGCTGTTGTAATATTTACAGTCTAGTGGTTTAATGAAACTACAATTTACACACTATTCGCAATTAAAACTGTCTTTTCAGTGTTCATCTACATGTAAAAATGATATAAATGTCTAACTTAACATGATTCATAATTTCCTTTTGTTTGATGTCCGGAAAATTACTTCAATAGTACTATATATGCAGTAAACTATAAGAAGAAATTATACCAACCTACAGAAATTTCACAAAGCCTTCCCGTATATTTATAACTGCACAGACACGAGTAACCTGAAATACCGTCCACACATATAGCTTTATTCTGGCATACATTAGCGATACAATCGTCGATATTAACATCACAGTTTGATCCAATAAATCCCCTTTGACACTTACATCTGTAGCCTCCTAGTTCGTCGGTACACGTCCCGTGTATACAAGGATTACTCATACAGTTAGCTATATCTGCACATAAAGAAATGACACAGTATTAATCGTCTATGACTTTGTTTAAAAAATGGAGCCTAACGCCAGAGATGGGTCCGATTACTTTCAATGTAATTGATTAAATTACAATTACTTTGCCATTTGTACGATTAAATTAAATTAATGATTACATCATTTCTGAAAATATCTGATTAAATTAATGATTACATTGGCAAAGTAATCATGATTACATCTGATTACAATGAATTTAAAAACAAAACATTTTGAATGATGTGAATGAATAAACGTTCAATATAACTATAGCATTTTTGAGAAAGTATTTTATTTGATTCAATTATAAAATGATAACTTCAAATCAAACTTCATCTATTTAAATAAACACCAAATTTCACTACATATATACATGTATACATTACACTTTATCACCAATGATCTCTGAATTATTTTGAATTAAATTTAATAAAAATATATCATAATCAAGAGTTTTTTTGTTTGTCTTCTGACCTCTTTCATAATTTATATATATTCCAAGTTGCAGTTTATGGAAGTTTAAATATGGACGAAATAAAGTTACCAGTTAAACCTATGTTAAATTCTAATAGAAATGTTTAATCAAATTGTAAACAATATGTAAGTACTAAAAATTATTGCAGTTTACATGTCCAGTTCAAATACATTTTTTAAATTTTTAAACAACATATTTGTACAACTTTTAATTTAGTTTGTGCTAATTAGATAAATTTTCATGTCTGATTTATCTTTTATCATATATATTTCCCTACAGCTATACTCAATTGGTAATTGCAATAAAAACAAACCTTAATTAGTCTCCTACCTGTGAATTCAAAGTTGACAAAAATCACAAAATTAACAAAAGATTATAATTCAGGGTTAAAGAAATAAATTACTTGAATATATAACAGTTATTATCAAATATTAATATGAAGATCATTATAAAACAATGAATATAAATGTACATGTATGTACAATATCTTTTACTAAGATAAAAGGTATATAATTGTATTATATTATATGTCTCTGCTTAGGCTAATGACGACTTTTCAATACTGTTACACTTTATTTTTTACTGAAGTAGACATGCTTAAAGTAACCAAACCATTTTTTAATTAGTATGTTTAAAATTTATCAAATATGAATAACAAAGAGGTTCATTAAATGACCAAAAACACAATTTTAGATTTTTTTCATTGTAATCAGAATGTAATCAAAAAGTAATCATGATTACAGGGTATTTTGAAAAGTAATTGATTAAATTAAATTACATGTAATCAGATTTTTGGCTGATTAATGATTACACTGATTACTTGAAAAATTGTAATCAATTACAGCTGATTAACGATTACAATTACAATTACCCCAAGTCTGCCTAACGCACACTCAAAACGCGCATCTTGAAGTAATGCACATTTCGACATATACAGGCTAACATTTTTCAGTGTTTTTGGGATCTTTAACATTATAGTTAGTAAGAGTAATACTTATCAATCTACATCTTTCATATAAACATCTTACATCTGTTTACAAAAAGCAAAATCATCTTCAATGCGCAATATCTAGAAAAAACGTACACAATGTTAAACTGAACCCCTGTTATATGATATGAATACTAGTAACTGATTGGTTGAAAAGACAGATCTTTGTGTGTAGCATATGTTTTGCAATGATAAGAAACCCAAAAGGAAAGTTATGGCTCACTTTTCTTTTATGCACAATTTAAATATTATGACGGAAACTTAAATAAAATATCCATAAACTCTAACAACACAATCAGGGGTGGCAAATACATATAGTATTCGCATTTCTCAATATAACTATGGTTCTAAATAGCATACATACAAGTTTCAATCTGAGTTACACTAAAATATGCATAATTAAAATTAAACTTTGAAACATTTAAAGAGTCAAATTGTAAAACGGTTCTTGAGGAGCATTCGTTTACAGTTACCTGCGAATTTACACTTAAGTTAGTCCTTTTAATCTAGAACCATGTACATCTAGTACATTAAATGCTATTACGAGCTTAGTTGTATATTAAATGCATGCGCAAGACTTAATTGGTATACCATCACACTGGCCAGGAATACGAATGTAGGCGTTGACAAGGTTACTATAAGGAAAGTCTTCCCAGTTGACATATCCATCTTCTATGTCTTCACTACTGCACATGGGGAATGTATGACCTTCTGTTGTGTTAGCTGATAACGACCTTATGTTAAACTGTGAAATGTATCCACTAAAACCACTCCCTGATTTAAAAAAAAAACAACAAATATTTAACTAGGTTAAACGTATGCATTATTTTTTAACTGTTCATTCATATCTAATAAAGCAACATCATTAGTAATTATATTCACTACGGTTAACTGAATGTGAAGGGTAAATGTTTGTGTAAACGTTAAAAAATCAGAATTAAGAGATAACTGTATTGTATTTGAAGCTTTAAGGACGTCCATCGGTAGTTTTACTGTCGCAAATTTAGTTTACCTGGCGACGCGGAGCGGAGACAGGTAAACGGGTATTTGCGACAGTAAAACTACCGATGGACGTCCGCAAAGCTTCAAATACAATACTGTTATCTCTATTCTAATGCAAAACAAGTTTATAATTAAATTTCAATCATTATTTCGGTGTAAAATGTTCATTAAAGAAAATTCCGCGAAAAGATGTTATGTTCTTTGGTCCCTACACTAGGTGACGTCATAGGTATGCTTCCGGCGTCAAACATAAACACCGGGCGTTTTCTGGCTTCTGTGCCGCTTCAGAATGTAATAAAATTTGATAGAAAGAAGATTTTTAGGTGCAACAAGTGAGTTTTTTTTTTTATTATTGTAGAAATAACATGTCAATACATTCCGAAATTCAAAATGTCGGCTTCCTTAGTTACAGACAAGGAGATAGAGAATTTTACGCTTGCTGTTATCCAATCAGAACAATTGTTGCAAAATAATTGCATTAGAATTTCGTTTTTATACTTTATCACAACTCATGAAATATAACTGACCGATAGAGACTATAGAAAAGGAAAAGTTCTATGATTACTTTGATATTCATATGTATTAGTTATGTATTTTTTCTTGTTAAAAATTGTTCTTAAATTTTCTTGACATATTTTATAGTTTGTTCATTGTTTGTACTGTTACTGCTTTTTTGTAGGTCAGTGTTTCGTTGGTCCGTTGTTTTCCTCTTAAAGTTGATGTGTTTCCATCGGTTTGAACTTGTTACCCGTATTTGGTTTTGCCAAATTGCATTATGACTTTTGACCAGAGGTAAACTATACTCTCAAGAAAAAAAAAAACCATATATACCTCCTAAGGTAATATTTAAGCCGGAGATCTCATCTACATCAAAGTTGATCAATGTTTTGAATATTTCTTTCCTATCAATATACATAATGGTGAAATTCTGTTTCACATGTATTTCAATATACACCCATCGTTGACACAAATCTTCTGGCATCTGTACTGTCTTACTAAAAGGAAAATTAATGATATGAATAAAAACGTCATATTTAGATTAATGCGAAATTGCTTATCGGAATATTCCGGGGAATATGTATTATGGCTTCAGATTTTGTGACATGAAGAAAGACAACTGTATTCTAGAAAACAAAAGAAATAGGTCATAACTTTTTCAATATACAGTGCTTGTGTCTTTTTTTTAAGTACACATAGTTCTTTCTCTTTTGTTATTTATATGAAAATGGTTTAATACTGAACAAGTTTTCACGTGAGAATATATATCTTGTGACAATGAAGCATATCCTGATTTTAAAGATCAAAACACTTCCGAATAAAATGTTTGAGAGTCTTTAATAGATAGATCTTTTGTTTAACGTTGAAAAGAATTATTGTAAAATTGAGAATAGCAACCAAATAATTTTGAGAAATAAAAACCAAAAGCACGAATCTGAAGTTGCAAGTGATTACCTAAGTGGGGTGACAGTTTAGCTGGTCATTTAAATTATTAAAATAGTTTTACTTACTTGTAAAATAACACATGATTTACATCTAGCTCCAAAAGTACAACCAAATCTGAGGATAATCGAAAGATGGTTCCGGAGGAATTCGAGTCGCATTTTGCATGAAATGTTATAAAGAAAGGGAATGATATGGTTGATATCTCTAGGTCCGTATAACTAACATCTGACATATTAGGAAAGCCTATGTCAAAATCTGCAAATAGACAAAATTTATTTTTCTTAGAATGCGTGGTTTGCGTTTCAATGTTTCTATTGATTAATATAACAATCTAACTTAGCTATCTATGTTTTGCATATAAATTTCATCTACAACAGTGCTTAGTCGATTGCACTGATGCTGGACTGTTATGTTCCGAGAAAAGCTCATTAGTTTGGATAATATCCTTACGTACAAAATAACCTTTTTTATATTCTACTTTTGGAGTTTACAAAGAAACTTCCTAATGAAAAAATTGAGTTCGATCGATTAGGTGTCTGTTCTTTGAAGTACGTATTCGACTACCTTTACCTTCTTATCTTCCAAAAATAAATTTTGGTAAGAGCGTTCCTCATGCAAGCAAACTATAAATTGGCCTCAGACGCCCTAAAAATATCTATCTTTTTTGCTTTCATTTACAGTACTTACAAAATATATGGAATTTAAAATATAAAAAAAGACAATAAAAGAAATCTGTTTAAAAAGTGAACTTTTTTATTGATGTTGTCATTTATAATCCATGAACAGCATGATAACTATGATTCGTTATTTTTCAAAAGTATCTTTCGACTATCAATAAGAAATATCTTACCAAAGCATTCTGACACATTACTTCTTCTTTCCATCAAGGTTATTTTGTTACCGGGACATTTTGAACAACTCACAGACCCATAAGACTCTTCATAATATCCAATATCACATTTAATGCAAGGTGGTAATCCAGTTGTAGACCATGTTCCTGGAACACAGGATTCTACAAAGTTCAATACCGTATTAATTGCATATCTTGTAAAATTTAGATATTGTTTTGCTTTCAGATAATATACCAGTATACAAACTGTGACTGTTATTATAGACTTCATGGATTTTATCATAAATTTCTACTTAAATTGTTTTACAATATCAACATTTGATTTATTTGTAGATTTTTTTTAGCTACAAATTGAAGAAAATAAGTTGTTTTAACAGTACCGATTCACATATAAAAGATTGAAATCATTTTAATATTCTAATTCGATACAACTTTGTCATTAAGAAATTGAATTTACATGAAACTATCTGTTTTGCAAATATATCAAATGGTCCATATAATATGTTGAATTGATGAAATTAAAGAAGTATTTGAGAAATATTACCTTCACATTCTGATGAGTCGATAGCCCCTTCTTTAGCTGTTATCAGCCTTTCGGGGCATGTAATGCAATTTCTTTGTCCAGAAGTTGGTTGATATGACCCTCTTTTACACTTGATGCATTCACTAACAACAGTGTCATAATATGAGCCAGCTGGACAAGGCACTTTCATAAAAAGTTAAAAATATTCTTTTTTATTATTTTATTTTCTAAATTATAAAACAAAATTGGAAAACATGCATATGGGACAGGAATAGATAGTGTAAAAGAATAACAAATTGTCGAAAAAAAGAAGGTCATCACATTGATCAAAGGAAACACGAACATAAAAAGTAGTTGTGGAGCATATCTTTGCTCAACTGTAATAATTGTAATAACTGTTTAATGGTCTACCAAATTATAAAGATTGAAAATAAGAGTCCATAAGTTTAACGACTTAGCGTAAAATCGTATGCAGTTAACGCTTACCCTGTTAGACACCCGATACCGATCATTTTTAATTTTTTTTTAATAAAACTTCATCCGTTTCTCTTTGTTACCTTGATTTTTATTGTCTTAATCGATTCATCAGAATTGAACATCGGTAAACTACTGTTGCCTTTATCTAATACAGTTTTAGTTATAATATTGTAATTTGAAAAAAATCACATACGAACGCTGTATGCACAAGTCAATAATTCTCCTGAACATTTATAGTTTGACTGTCCCTCTGGTATCTTTCGTCCCTCTTTTATAGTTCACTCTATGTTTAAAACAACAGTTGCGACATACCGGAGCATTCATTTATAATTTTGATTTAGTTCAATAAAAAAATATACTGATATACTTACTACAACTTATTATATTGCCATACACTGGAACGGCATTATCGGGGCATTCAATCTCCAGTCCATTTGATGAAATTCCTAAGAGGTATGTAGTATGATTGGCCCTAACAAGTGTCACGTTCTCTAAAGAGAACTCGTTTTCAATTACAAACATCAGTTCGGTTACAGTCAATACTTCTTTTTCATATTCGACTGATGTAATCGTTGTGTTTTCTGTTCCGAAATAAATTTCTACGTCAACTTTCATGTTGCCAGTTGAACGTTTTCGGGATGTTTCTCCGCAAACAACCTGAAATAATATGCGATGCATAATTAAAAAAAAATACATTCCCTTTTATATTAAGCAGACTAATTTTTGATACCATATCATTAGTTCGAATAGAATTCGAACAAATTATTCAAGATACAGTTACTGTGTGACGATTTATTTTTATATTGAATATAACATGTTAATATCGACTAGAGTCAAACTTATGTGGATAAAGTCAACTTAACGTTAGTTTACGGTTTTTCAAAACAATATGTCACCCAATAATGTACAGAAAGCTAGGCCGGTTTTGACAAAAGGTTAGCAATTATTATGAGAAAAGCACAGGTATGATTTATGTAAAGCTGACACACAAAAACAAGCAAAAGACAAAAGACATCAACTTGAGAGTTCTCGAAGAAGTTTATTAATCAGTGGTAAATTGATTGAGTATACAGTATCAATACTTACTACTATGTTTGCAATATTACAATTTGTCGGCTGACATTTGGAATTCCATGAAACTGAATTTTGAATAGTGATGATAAAGTTTAATTTTATTTCATTTTGCACGGATTATTGCAGTCTCCTGTATAGTAGAATTCAGCCGACATAACTGCTGGTCGTCTTTGTATACTGTCTAAGGCTGAAATAATAGTGAGACGTATATTGCCAAAAATGAATTAAAAAAAAGCAACATGCAAACAATACAAGGATTTAAAATGTGTAAATACAATTTTGTTGTTGTTTAAATATCAAAATATTTAAAAATATTTAACCAACGCGTTTTTAAAAAGAATGCATTTACTGTTTAACATGTTTAAGAGTGTAAATATCAATGGCATTTTTATAAACCTTATTTTATTATCTTCAATGCGTACCGTAACAGTCTGTAATTTGTTCATGGTATAACCATGTACCATCATCAAGACAAACTAACAATGCCGGTAGTGGGTTTGAGATCACAACGGAATAACCATCTGCGCACAAAGGATGACAAAGACGTCCACCTAACCAATTATCACAGGCAATGGCTCCGTGTTTAGGCGCCTGTAGATCTTGACAAATTTCTGTAACTATTTATAAAAATCAATAGAAATAAATCAATTCACATCCAATTTTTTATGGAAATATTCTTTATAAAGCACAAAGGTGTCAGTATTCGCCTCAAAAACTAACAAAACCTTTGAATAGACTTATTAAGAAGGGATATAGTTACGATACTGTTGTCAGGTCATTAAAGATTGCATATTTTGGCGTTAATATTGATTCACTTATAGGGTCTTTGCATCGGAACTAAACACATTTATTCAAAAACCAGTTGTTGGCATGACACGGGTTATGTTCTTCTCGTATATGTTATGATGGTATGATACTAAACCCCTAACGGGAAGGATTGTGCCTGATGTTCATATGATGAAATCATAATCTTTCAGTCAGTTTAATTGAAGTCTGGAGCTGGCATGTCAGTTAACTGCTAGTAGTCTGTTGTTATTTATGTATTATTGTCATTTTGTTTATTCTCTTTGGTTACATCTTCTGACATTAGACTCGGACTTCTCTTGAACTGAATTTTAATGTGCGTATTGTTATGCGTTTACTTTTCTACATTCGCTAGAGGTATAGGGGGAGGGTTGAGATCTCACAAACATGTTTAACCCCTGCCGCATTTTTGTGCCTGTCCCAAGTCAGGAGCCTCTGGCCTTTGTTAGTCTTGTATTATTTTAATTTTAGTTTCTTGTGTACAATTTGGAAATTAGTATGGCGTTCATTATCACTGAACTAGTATATATTTGTTTAGGGGCCAGCTGAAGGACGCCTCCGGGTGCGGGAATTTCTCGCTACATTGAAGACCTGTTGGTGACCTTCTGCTGTTGTTTTTTTCTATGGTCGGGTTGTTGTCTCTTTGGCATATTCCCCATTTCCATTCTCAATTTTATACAATAGATGAGTTACATGAATTATGTTCAGTGGGTAGTAAAAGGAAATGAAAACAATGGTATAAAAGAACTAAACGAACCATTGCTTGATTCGACATGGAAGTATTATGTTCAAATCTTTTTATTTATAGAAATCCAAGAGATTAATAGTTGCTATCTTGGATTCACGTTATGGAAAAAAATGAAATGTAATTGTTTATCAATATCACTAGTTATTGCCACCAGAAAATCTAACAAATCATTTGTAGGTTTACCAGTAACACAAAACGCCCTACAAAAAGAGCCTCATAAATCAAAACGCCGTTTGATTTTTTTTTATAAAATAATCAAAAGCTGTGCGCTAATTAATACATTTCAGGTTGCACTTTGTAAATACAGCTGTTTCTCAAAACACGCCTCTTTTGGGGAGTAATTGAATATTCATAGAAAATTAATTTTGTTTACATACTGGTTCCCAGTTATGCTCTCTGTGTTCCATATCGCAGAGACAGAACTTGGGAATGCTACCAGTAAATAAACACGTGCATATTGTTTACATTGAAATCTGTGGTAACCTTTCATTCGAGGTAGGGGTAGTTAAGAAAATTAGTGTAAGTTTAAACTCTGAGAAGTTCAGGGCATATAAACGTTGAAAATATGCCGCACAGCCCTATATTTTGACCTTTGAAAACAATTGTGGTGCATATGAACTTTCAATTCTAGGATAAGATTTTTTTCAAAACTTCATAGTAAAAGTGGTACAGTTTTAGCCGTAAAAGGAGTTCCTATGGGAAATTGCATTGTCAATATTTACAGAAATGCAACCTATATAGGGTGAAAAAGGGGAACATTCAGAATTTAACCAAATTTGCTTTATTTCACAGATTTTAAAGAAATTAACTCAAATAAGAAGTTTTATAAATATTTAATGAAGATTGATAGAATCCTGGGCCTTAAATATGATGACTCAGCATAAATTAACAGTTTACAGTATGCATAGTTTACTTAAAGTCCTGGATACAAAATTAAATCATAATATTTGCATATTTGTAAGTTAAATTGTTAAGAAGTGCCTATATTTACTCTTCGCAGTCATTGAAACTCATAGATCCTTCCGGAATATTATTTATGGGGTATTTGTGTCCTTTCGATAACCCAAAAATAAGCCGCAACACCTAAATCTGCTTTTTTTGTCACCACGGCATAATAAATACAAGCTAGAAAAACAAAAATATCTCAAGAAAACTTGCAATAGTGTGTTCTATCCTGAATATGTACTAAATATTCAAAATTGCTAGAAACAGCAGAATGATTTAGGAAATTTGAGGCCCAAGGGGCAAAAAACATTAAAAATTGCCTACCCCCTGGGTCATAAAATAAATAATTTAACTTGTAAATGCTATGATTTTATGATTTTAAAGTTCTTGATATAGAAAACAATAACTATGCTTAGAAGTTATGCAAAAATCAGATGTTAGCAGTCATCTCTACAACATTTTAAGTGAATTTATATCTCAGACTGGTATCTGCATACATACAACTATTGCAAATATGGCTTTGTTTGAACACTTCTAGTATATAGTAGCTAAATTGTGTCAGATATATGGTTACAGATGATACTGTTGTGACAAGAATTCTAAATTGACCATTTGAGGCAGAAAATGTGTTCTTTAATTGACAAATAGGCATACAGTAAGATGTGGACTGGAGATAGAGGCTGGATTGGATACTTTATATAATCTTGAATGTTGTAATGCTTGACTGCTAAACATTACATTTATGATATTCTGATATGCTTTCAATATGTTATCAAAACAGTTTTTAACAGGTTCTAGGCATTTTTTATCAGAAAATATGCAAATAGGGTAAGCTGGCAATAATTAAAGTCTTGTTTTCAAATTCTTTAAAAAATTGAAACAGGGGATGGGGTATAAAATGTATAGTAAAGAAAAAAATAGAGCATACACAGTGATTTCTTTAAGACTTTAATTCTGATAAATGAGTATTAATGTGAGAAAAACTGATTTTAGATAGTTTTCTATTTGAATAAATGTCTGTATAGGTTGCACTTTGTAAATACAGCGGTTTCTCAAAACACGCCTCTTTTGGGGAGTAATTGAATATTCATAGAAAATTAATTTTGTTTACATACTGGTTCCCAGTTATGCTCTCTATGTTCCATATCGCAGAGACAGAACTTGGGAATGTTACCAGTAAATAAACACGTGCATATTGTTTACATTGAAATCTGTGGTAACCTTTCATTCGAGGTAGGGGTAGTTAAGAAAATTAGTGTAAGTTTAAACTCTGAGAAGTTCAGGGCATATAAACGTTGAAAATATGCCGCACAGCCCTATATTTTGACCTTTGAAAAAAATTGTGGTGCATATGAACTTTCAATTCTAGGATAAGATTTTTTTCAAAACTTCATAGTAAAAGTGGTACAGTTTTAGCCGTAAAAGGAGTTCCTATGGGAAAAATTGCATTGTCAATATTTACAGAAATGCAACCTTCAAGGAGTAAAAAAGATGGCAACTAATAACGAATCCAGTAAACCTTGTGAATGATAGCATATATGATTCCTCTCTTATAGGAATAAAATGTAAAAAAAAAAATCAATTAATAAACTAATTAGGACTGTAGTCTAAATAAACTCATTATAGATCCCAGGATTGAAACTTAATATTCACGCCAGCCGCGCGTTTCATCTATAAAAGACTCAGCAATGACGCTCGAATAATTTTTTTTTAAAAGGCCAAATAAAGTACGAAGTTGAAGAGCATTGAGGACAAAATCGTCCTAAAAGCTTTGCCAAATACAGTTAATTTATAATTATGAATATTTCAATGATAACTCAAGTCAACACAGAAGTGCTGACTACTGGGCTGGAAGTACCCTCGGGGAATTAATACCCAACCAGCAGTGGCATTGACCTAATAAATAGTTATTTTAACACGATGATGATACTGTCTATTTGAATGGCCAGGAATATGACAGTTGTTTTCCATTTGTTTGATGTGTTTTAGCTTTTAATTTTGCCCTTTGACTACTGACTTTCCGATGTGAACATTTTCGGAGTTCGGTATTTTTGTTATTTTACTTTTTGAATCGAGATTATTTTTGTACTAACAATAACATTCGTGTTAAATGAATGATTTTACTCCGGTTATTGTGCCCCCTCCAAATAAATACATATCTAGGTGTTAAAAAGTGGCACGAAAAAACTATGGCAGTGGTAATTAATGATAAGTAACCATTTTGTTTCTTTAACATTCAATTTAATTCTTATTTTAAAATTGCAAAATTTGAACTATGACAAACCTTGGCAAAACGGATGTTTGTCCATGTCCCACTGGCTATATGGTGAATCACCCTTTCGACGACAGAACGTTGTATGTGTACCATTTAACTCTGCATTACTTTCACAAGAGAACGAACACTGTGAACCAAGTCGAGTTCCTGTACATGAAAGTACCATGTACGGTGATGAATACAACCTTCGGCATCTTAGTTCTAGAAGACAATTTATTCGAGTTATTTTTTGTTATAATACAATATCTTCAAATGCCAAAAAAAATACTGCTATTTTAAAGTTAGTTACATGATTCAATTCAGTGGATGTTGGCACTGTTGACCTTTTGTAATATGCATATTGAAAGTTATCAAAGGTACCAGGATTATAATTTAGTACGCCAGACGCGCGTTTCGTCTGCATAAGACTCACCAGTGACGCTTATATCAAAATAGAAAACTGACATATTGTGATTACATAATGTTAGGTATTATTTTCTACGAAGTCTGACTTTCTTCCTATTTTGATGATTATCAAATATGTTTTTCTTATGCCTAAATATTCATTACAACATACACAAACAATATGATTGAGAATACCCTTACTTAACGTCTTTCAGAGAGGTTTATTCAGTTATCTGTAAAAAAAAAATATAGAATTGAAAACTTAGTTCTAAACCAGAGTTATAAAGTCCATTTTTCATTATTAAGTATTTAGTAGAAAAAAACGAGTTTCCAAAGTACAACTAAGAATGAGCTCTTGGTCTCGGAATTTAAGTCACATTCACGGTTCTGAATCTTTAAGGTTCAAGCGATATCATCCTGATTGATTTACGAGATTTTTGTTATTTAATTCATTTCATTAGGAGACAACCATGGTTGCTTGTTTACTTGTATAGGCACTGGTTGCTTGTTTTTAATCCTTTTTGTCTCATTCGTATTTATATTACGCAAAAATGGGTTTTTTTATGTAATAGTGAGGTACTGTTAATAATCTTTTGTACTTTGCGATAATCTTCTCTAGAGTTATTGGACTTTTATCGTCAAAAAATGTTATTCATAGTCTGTAGCTTATGTTGCCTTCGATCAAATCACAAAGTATTTCGATTATTCCAACTAAAATAAATTATCGAAGTCTTAATTTGATTGAAACTTGAACATGATTTAAAGAATTCTTTTGCAATTTTTAAATATTGCTATGTTTCGTTAAGACATGGTAAAGTTCGAATGTTTTAAAATACACTGAATCAATCTACTTTTTATTGGGAATGTCACAAACAATATAAATATGATTTGAACGATGTTTTGACAGTTCAATACACAGGATTAAAAGACGGAACAACTCACGTTTCACAACCACAACAAATGTACAGTCTTCTGCTTTATTCCCGTTTGAATCTTCTGCTTCATACGTCACTATATATGTGCCTACATTCTGAAGTGTTGACGAAGCAGGTCCGGATATCTTACGAGGAATAAGTGATACATCTTTATTATCTTTGACAATTGGTGCATGCCAGTGAACGTAGGAACTATCCTCATTTTCGTTTGTATAGAATAAAAGTGTATTTGGGCATCGTTCGAATGTGGGCGGTTCTACATCTGCAGAAAAAAATATTCAAACAGTTATACTCATATTTCAAAACATTGAAAATTAATCAAATGAAAACAAATGAAATATATTGTGAGAGAAACCGACTAGTTTATATTTTATTGTTCCGTCATAAAATACTTGTACGACTTCGAAATTATATCAGTTAGTTACAAAATATTTCTACGAACAAAAAATTAACATTAGGAGTGAACTATATTTTATAATAATGAAATGTGACTGTTACCCTCAACAACAAAACGACTCAGGGCATAAAGCATGTCATTTTAAAAAGATCTCTGCTTGCTGTGGAACATATATAATATATTGTATCGTTGGATTGCTAAGTGAAGCAAGTACAACAGCTCTTTTCATTTTTTACCGTTTGAGTGTGTTTTCGCTCTTAGACACAATTCGATTATTTTCATTGCAATATAATGTGATAATTCTATCCATCGAAAAAAAATATTTAACTATGTACATTACTCACCTACACACGTAGGATCTCTTGTGTTCCATTTCCCAGACGCAAGGCAAATGTTAGTACGTTTGTTATTATCCGGGATGTCGTATCCTTTTGAACAAGTATATGTACAAATGGAACGGAAATAAAACTGTGCTGAACACGTGAAGTTTAAGTTATTTCGTGGTACAAGGGCCGTACACTTCTTTTCTGAAAGCACAACAATAATGCATGTAATATGATAATGATAACTATTATTGTAATCCTTGGTTTTTGATAGGGTTCGTGTTGCTCTGTCATATATACAAAAGAAGACGTGGTATAATTGCCAAAAACGACAACTATGACACAAAACTTGATAGCTATAGGTCATCGTACGACCTTAAACAATGAGAAAAGCCCATACAGCACAGGTAGTATAAAAGGTCCCGAAATCATAAATGTAAACAATTCAAACGATAAACTAATTGTGCTGTTGTGGTGTTTTGCCATGACATTATGAGTTTTATATGACTCAAGAATTTGGAAATGTCCTTTGTTTCATTTACTATTTTTTTGTCTACACATGTATTACATTAATTTATTTGCAAATTATAAAACATTTTATCATCCTCCCTAATAATTATTTGTTTTAGTTTTGCTATCAAACGTTGACAAATTATATCAAGCTGTTTGAGTTTGTTTTATTTATTAACATCATACTCAAGAATTGTTTTGCAATAACTCATTAAATGAAAATAAAGTTTTGAATATAGTTCACACTTTCACAATAGGGCTCTTTGACTATCGACCATCCGCCAGTTTCAGTACATTCACTTCGTGATGGTCCATTCAGATCGTGACCCTGGTAACAACCATATTGGCAGACGGTTCCTTTCACCATATCGCTGCTTGGATGACAGATTCTATAACCATCCCGTATATTTGTTGACAGCACAGGACATCTCACAACTTTTATACAAAACAAAAAAAAAAGGAATATAATACAACATTCAGAATGATGTAAAATGGAGAATCTTTATAATTATCAATGTATATCTAATCGGTGGCTCAATCACATCAAAACAATTGTGAAATTTGCAATTCTTAATAGCAACATTTCAGCAAAACAGCGCCTGCACACCAAGTGTATAAACTATTTCTTGGCTTGTAACTCCTATCATGATTTTCTTGATATTGAATTGCTGCACAAAATGAGGCTGTTTAACCAAGAGTTCAAAGTGGTGAAGTTGAAGTCATCCCTTTTACTAACGCCATCATGAGTTGGTTGACCGTTATGGAATATCTGTTTCGCAGATGACGATAGATATGTTACGATTACAATCCCATCCCTTTCTTCTAAATATAACCTACCAAATTAGATTGATCACCTTGTTTGTGCGACCCGCGCGTAAGCACTTGAAATCACCCCTCAGTTTTGAATGTGGTTTACATTGCTCAGTCATTTGGTTTCTCTGCTGTGTTTTGTGTACTGTTGTTTGACTTTTTCTTTTTAGCCATGGCGTTGCAAGTTTATGTTCGACTTAAATATTCCTTTGGTATCTTTCACCTCCTTTTATCAGTTAACTCTTTCAGAGATATTGTTTTTATCAGTTAACTCATTCAGAGATATTGTTTTTATCAGTTAACTCATTCAGAGATATTGTTTTTATCAGTTAACTCATTCAGAGATATTGTTTTTATCAGTTAACTCATTCAGAGATATTGTTTTTATCAGTTAACTCATTCAGAGATATTGTTTTTATCAGTTAACTCATTCAGAGATATTGTTTTTAGTAATGGATTATATAAGTCTTTGTATTGGAAAGACACTAGCATTTTCTGGCGCAAGGTTATTCATATTGATACGATAAGATGCGCTGTCTTATTTTCTTGTTTGCTAATTTGATTTTTCTTCAAAATCGATATTAAAAATTAGAATATTAGTAAACTGCTGTTTCCTCTAGTTTGATTTCAGATTTTTATCTTTTTTACATTGTGACTTGGATGTAGAGTTGTCTAATTAGCACTTATACCACGTCTTCTTATTTATATAACAAGCTTTGAACATAAGTAAAATACAATTGTTGTTTTGTTATTTGAAATGCTTGTGTAATTGTGATATGCAATTTTAAAGACTTTAT
The DNA here is from genome assembly GCA_019925275.1 of Mytilus edulis. Taxonomy (NCBI): domain Eukaryota; kingdom Metazoa; phylum Mollusca; class Bivalvia; order Mytilida; family Mytilidae; genus Mytilus; species Mytilus edulis. The sequence goes on from CM034352.1 coordinate 30,631,896, forward strand.
ATTCTGTGAATGGAAATTAAATATATACCCTGAAATTTCATTAAATAAACATTTTGATGTTCTTGAAAAATAGGGTTCAACAAGCGTATGCATTGATGTGAATAACGAAGTTACATGTTGCCATATTACCGCTTTTGTCTTTGGCATAGTACCCAATATAGGTGGCACCTTCGAAATATGGATCGCCTGGTCTGTTACTGCCACCAAGAGTAGTACTAATAACATAATTTTAGGTGTAAAAGTTCATAATGAACTAATATATCGTGTTAAAAATATTAACGTTATGGACGAAATACTAATATGTATTGTTATCGTAATCAAGTTAGAAAAGATAAGCCTAAGAAAATTTGACAACTAGCACTTAGAATAACCTCTGTCGTGGCTACATATATGTTTTTGTTAGATCAAAAACGATATCAGTGGTATTAACGAAGGCCTTCAAAATGGAAAAAAAGGATCTCATTATGATGCACTGAAATGAAAACAAATCTGGTGGGAAAGTTTTCGAAATGTTTTGAAGAATGGATCTTATGTGAATGGATAATATGGTATCGTCTTCACGTTGAAACGGTCGATATCTCTGAAATACACTATTTTAAAGTGATAAATGGAAATAATAATGATACTTTAGTAAAAAAAAATTAGCAACATTACCTCACAGTACCATCTTTACTATCCCATGCTGTTGGTTCTGCCCAGGTGACAAAAGCATAGCGATGGACTGCAATGGCTTCTGCGTAAATATCATACGGACAATTACTTATGTTTGGCGGTGTACTGTCTCCTTGCGTAAACATAAAAGACATAATGTAAAATATTATTTGAATTTAATAATATTTCATAAAATAATAATATTAAAACGTAAAGTGGAACAAAAAAGAAAACTAATGAAATCAACTAAATAAATGTTCAAGGTCTTCCTTTACCACGAAAAAAAAATGACATGTTTTGCCCTTCAAAGTTCATTGATATTTACATGAAACATCATATCCAGTTTTAACAAATTGTTTCGTGTTCAGAATAAACGAGGGGCGAAAGATACCAGAGGGACAGTCACACTCATAGATCGAAATTAACTGACAAAGCCATGGCTAAAAAAGAAAAAAGACTAACAGACAAATATAAGTACATAAAACAAAACATAAAAACTATAGAATAAGCAACACGAACCCCACCAAAAACTGGGGTTGATCTCAGGTGCTATGGAAGGGTAAGCAGATCGTGCTCCATATGTTGCACCCGTCGCGTTGCTCGTGTTATTACACACCCGGTCACTTACTTAAAGGTGGAGATATACAAGATGTGAAGAGACATACAACCACAGGAATTATTAACCAAAAGAAGCGTTTTTGTCTTTCATGTGGAATTTCTGGATCACTTCTAGTTGTCTTTGTACCTTCAATCGATAACAATAGGATTAAAATGATATAATAGGTATACAATAGATGCTGCAAATCCGAAAACAAAAAGTTGAGGAACAAATATTTTGAAATAGTAATCTTTTAAATATGTTTTTATTTCCACAATAATTAACATTAAATGTGAATTCGAATACTTGTGCGCTTCGTTGAAAATAGTACCTGCTTATATACAGAACAAATTTAGGGTTAACATATTGGTTTCATTGTAAGAGAAGTCGATCCTCCTTGTTTGGACACTTTTTGTTTTTATTATATGTGTAATTCACACATATGACAAATTTATGTATTTTTGTAATATGTTCATGTTTATATTCTCTGTAACTTTTTTTTGATTTGTTAATCTCATTTATATTCCTGTCTGTATTTTAACTTAATATTTCCCCTTTTCAGCATTGAAGAGAGTATCTTAAATCATGGTTTTCTAAACATGTAAATACATGCAAAAATTGATCTCTTTGATACCACATATATAGCAATCGTTTCTACATTTTTTTCTACAATAGGAAATGCCTGTACGAATTCAGGAATATTGCATTTTTTTCAATTGGATTGACGTGTTTGATTTTACCATTTGACAAGGAACTTTCCGTTTTAAATTTTCTATATTTTCTTTATTTATTATTTTTATTTTTGAGTTCTATTCCGTCAAAGATCACTAATAGAAAACCTTTTTCTATTTGACATTATTCAACAACATACATTTAAGATCTTCAAATATCCATATTCCGTCATGACAATACGCTGACGACACCTTTTCCGTTGATCTGCAGAGAACTGACAAACGATTCCCAGATTGAATTTCAGAACTATTCGGCTGTTCCAGATTTTCACGTTGTATTTCATAAATTTCCTCTGCTTCCTTTATTTCACACTAAATTATAAAAAATTGAAAACCAAATGTTATCATTTAATTTATTTAAAATAATGGTTCTTTACTAGTATTTACGATTGCATCTGTAAAAATGTTAAAAAAAAGACAACCCGGTGCATAACACGTATTTCTATGATAATAGTTTTGGAAAACAAAACCATGATGTCATATAAAAGAAACAAAAAAAGAAAGGACATTAAATCAAGTCAAAGTCTTGCTGTCGATCTTTAGCTAGCAGTATACGTAAGGACCAGAAGTATTTTTCTATTATCACCTCTAAAAGCACATGAGATCACCCCAGTTTTTGGTGAGGTTAGTGTAGTTTAGTATTAAATCTTTCGATTTCTATGTTGTGTCTTGTGTACTAATATTTGTCTGTCCCATTGGTATCTTTCGACCCTCTTTTAAAAAGTGTGAAGATTATTTGTAAGTGTAAACGTGTTTCCTTGTCAGCCTTTTTAATGTAAATTAGTTTTGAGTCGTTATGTGAACACATTCGAACCTAGACTGGTACCCGGCTATTATTGAAAATCTAGAAATTTTGTATATTCCAAAGGCATACTGAAGATTTTAAGGAGGGAACCAACATAATTAAAACCATTCGAATGACATACGACTTACATTATTGAAAAATCTGTTTTCAAAATTACTATCAATTAAGATAACTGTTAATTAGTTGTTAAAAATTGTCGCATTTAGAATGAACGAAAAAAAAAAGTATTGATATTAAAATTAAAATAACAAAGATGAACTATGATACAAACGTATGGTCATTGCGTGAACTGCTCCCTTCTGACGATTATTGTGATCGTTTTATAAAATGAAATGCACTTGTATAATGTATAAAACTTACAATTTTAAATGCCGTTGTCACTTCCAAAACACTGATGATAACAAATGTCCTAATAAAAAACACAGAGGTCATTGATGCACCTTTAAACATAGAGGTCATTGATGCACCTTTAAATAGAAAATAAGAACATTTATATTGTGATAATATAAAGGGTTAAAATGTCGTCCATATCATAAAATTAAACCATAATACTATAGAATAACTCTGAAACATTTCATATACCAAACGTATCAATAAACCTGCAGTGGAAACTCGTTTGTGAATTTCTGAAACAAGTCACTTATATCAAATGAAAACTTTTTAAAATGCATAGGACGTGCGCCCGAAATCTGATATTCTTTAAAACAAGAATTTGTGATTGACATAATTTATCTTTATATTATTTATTTCAACGTCCTTATATAGTATTTCCATATCCGGTGACCCATCTGGATCTGAATTTGGAAGTGGAAGTCAAACTATTCTGTATACAGCTACGGATAACGTTGGTAATAAAGACACATGTGTAATTCGATTTACAGTGAAAAGTATGACCATTGTAGCATTTGTTTTATGATTTATTGCATCAATATATTCGAATTTTAACGTAAACTAGAACAGATCGACCGTCAAAACTCATAAATTGGTAAAAAAAAACCAACAACATTATACAGACAAAAGTACTGTTAAAGCCAAGAAGTATGAACATTTGGTTGGGTTAAACATTTTTTTTACATATGAAACATTAACCTCTTTTACTCGATCAGTTTGATAAAAATATATATCAAAGAACGGAAAATTGAAAATACTACAGGAAAAGAACTTCAGTTTATACCAACGATATAACAAAGGAAAATACAAACAATCACTGTACGACCAAACACAAAAATGCTCCGAGTTTCTGAATGAAAGTTAAATAACTGGTGATAAGTTTTTGTTTATTAACTTGATTTGTCTTCTAACTCGATTTATGCAATTTACTACTGGTCCGTCAAAATTCTGATTTGTAGTTTGCAATAACTGATTTTTATTGAATGATTTATCACATGTTTCAGTTATTCGTTGTCCCGAAATGTTCCACGTTCAGAACGGTAGATGTGACACCAAAAGTCGTTTATACGGTTCTGTATGCTCTATTTCTTGTAATGAAGGATATCAGTTACCCTATAACAGTGACACAGAAAAAACATGTGATTCAAACGGAAATGGCGGTATTTGGAAACCGTCTACAGCAGTGTCATGTGAAAGTAATATTTTTATTGCAATAATTGTAATGTTTAGAATAAAGAAAAGAATTTCCAAATGTAACTGAATGTGAAATCCACAATTTTCTACAAAAGGAAATGTCTGTATAAATTTAGGAATATGACAGTTTCATTCGTTTGATGTGTTTGAACTTACGATTTTGCCATTTCAAAAAGGGATTTTCTTTTATATTTTCCTTGGTGTTCGGTATTTTTTTTAAATTCTACTGTTAAGTAAAAATAACTTCTATTATATAAAGTATGACCTTTGTTTTTTGAGAACAAGTGAGGCAACTAAATCAATAATATTTTGAAACTAAATATGTTCATTAATTCTGTCTGAGAGGGTTTTTTGCTTAGTTTTACTATTGCATAAGTTCAACATAAGTATATCATTAAGCAGTATCAATTTTTTTACTGCACCAAAAGCGCATCCAGACCATTATTGTTCATTGATGATTGTTAATAACAAAAACGATGCTATTATGACAGTGTAGTCATAAAAAGTAAAATCACAAAGATACTGAACTCCGAGGAAAATTCAAAAAGGAAAGTCCCTAATCAAATGCACAACCAAAAGCTCAAACACACCAAACGAACGGATAGCAACTGTCATATTCCGGACTTGGTACAGGCGTTTTCTTATGTAGAAAATGGTGGATTGAACCTGGTTTCATAGCTAGCTTTACCTATCACAACTATTTATGCATAACTGTCTTCTCATACTTATTAAAACAGATGTTTGCTCAGAGCCGAAATCTTTTAGCGGAGAGCTATGTTATACTACACAAGAGATCAACATAAACAACTTGAATTAAAATCCTAACATTGTAACACTTAGTTAACTTCCAAAAATGATCTAAATTAAATTTCGCTTGACAACCTAATTAGCTGATAAGTGATGTGTAACGTTTCTCCAAATCCGAAGCATGAATTGTCAAAACAGATGTGTGTGATGTATTTTTTTATTCATCATTTTCGGGGACTATTGAAAGATACGCTTACTATAAAAGAGGGTCGAAAGATACCAGAGGGACAGTTAAACTCATAGATTAAAAATAAACTGATAACGCCATGGCTAAAAATAAAAAGACAATCAGACAAATACTGAAACATCATGATAATACAAAGTATTCACAATAATGCCGAACTCAGAGGTCAATTCACAAGATCAAGTAAAAAAACCCTCACAAAATGACACGTTAAACTTAAAACATCAACAGAACCAATGGAAAGCAACACTCATATTTGTTAAGTCATACATAGTTAAAAATATTCAGCCAAAAGAGATGTATACTTTCGTACGAATTATATACCCTCAGAATGTATTTTTTTTCTTGTCATGGTGTTGTCAGTATATTTCCAATTTTGTTTGATGATGTCCTTGTATATATTTGAGTATCTTCATCACACCTATTTTTATTTAACTTGATATGTTTCATGTCTGATACGGCCCGGAACGGTCATGATGAGAAAAACGAAAATGCTTATGCAGTACATAGATATTTCAAATATTGACTAACACTTAGAAATCCGACGATGGTTGTTTGGGAAAGATTTCACGACAATTTTCCGAAAATGATATCAGACATTCGTACTTGATAGTATTCATTACATTTAACCACATCCCCTTACGTTTTTTTTAAAGTTCAGAACACTTTGTTTTTGATTACCTTAGCCATTACAAAATTGCTTCAACCTTAGAAAAAAAGTCCATAAGCCTGCAGCCTGCTTAATCTGATCAAAAACTTTATTTGTTAACGCATGCACAAATATCTTTAACATCATATCGTATACATTGGCCAAAACCTTCGGAAAATAATATTTTTTAAACGCGTTGTCAGGTTGTTTATGGTAGATATCGAAAATCTTGGAGAAAAACAGATAGCAAGCCTTTTATTTTTGTATATGACGAATATACATTTTCACCTTCTAAAAGACACACGATGGAATTCCATGAATTTATTTTATTTTCATTTGTAGAGACGAAATGTAGTACACCACCAAATCCTTGTAACGGTAAACTGACTTGTTCAGATCCTGGTTATGAGTATCAATCTGTGTGTCACCCAACCTGTAATAAGGGATATGACACTGACACAACAAAATATATCACTTGCGATAAAAATGGCTGAAGCGGTCAAATAGACGATTGTCAAGGTAATATTCCACAAATTAGTTTCAGTAAAAATATAAACAGGGTAACTAAAAACTGTTTGACTGACAAAAAGTGCCTGAGGGTATCATTAGCTCAGTAGTTCGTGTTTCTGTACAGATATATCATTTACTTAAAACATTTCCCCATTGAAAAGAAGAAACATAACCCGGAAACGAAGATTCCAATTCCATAAGGTTAAGTTGACCTCTGATTAATTTGTTTTTTTATATCCCTTTTGATCATATATCTCATTATATGTCTATATGTATATATACATTATTGACTTCCGAATGTTTAGATTTGACCGTTCCTAAAGATTGTAAACCCGGAAATGCGATTCAAACGTAAGCAATTTATAACTTTCCTACAAGGGAGCTTATTCAATGCCTTATATAATATTAAAGATGAATTTTACATCATCTTTCGAAACGTTTTAAGGACACCATAATTATTGATTGACCTTTACGAAATAGCGATGTCGTAGATGACGATGAAGTTTTCATTTGTCTATCCAACAAATGTGTCTTTATTTCTTCCTTTATGACTGCTTCCGTTTTAATGGGCTTTTAATCGTCATGAACATATTGCACTTGTTACAAGAAGTCAGTGTAAGCTTTGCAAATTTGAATGACGGAGGTGAACCTGTTGATGGAGAAGTGCACCTCTTTTCTCAATTATTTGTTCTCATCGTTGTATATTTTGCTTCCAAAACATTAGTATTGAGCATTCCTTCATTTCCGTTATTCCCGAGACTGGTTTTTCGATTCTGGTTATATAAGTATCTATATAAGGCAACAGTATACGAACAAATATACAGTATAGTAAATAGTGAACAAGAGGAGTCTTACACAAGTATACGTTCAACTCTGATATCCGTGATTTGAGCAGTTCACAATTCACTAGTGGCACGTAGGGTCGGGAGAGGCAGAAACGGGTCATACTTCGCCTTCAATTATTTAGTTTCTAAATGTGTGACTGCAACAAATGAAACATATAAGTCGTCTCTTGTAGATGTCCAACGACCTGAATTTCTATTTTGTCCCCAGACGATTCATAAGTTTGCTGATAGAGGAACAAGCGATGTAGCTGTACGGTGGGCAATACCGACAGCAAGTGACAATTCACAAAATGATGAAACATGTGGCTCTGGAAGCACAGTATTTGTTAAGCACATATCAGGATTAACATTGGGTTCTAAATTCAGTACTGGTAATCACGAAATAATTTACAGCGCTACAGATAGTTCAAACAACGCAGCTCATTGTAGTTTTACGGTGATAGTAGAAGGTATACACTTGATTAGTTTTATCATTTTATAATTGTAGTATCAAAGGTCATTCAACAATTAAAGGAAATAAAGTATAAGGGATTAGAAAAACATAAAAATAAAAAATAAACCTATTATGCGTCATAAACTTGATCTTTTGGGAATGATTGTTGAAGATTGGCAGTTTTTATTTTGTTTAAATATTTTATTATAGTTTTAGGAATACATAATAATAAGTGGTACACATCTGTCTCCTATCTTTCTTTCACACATACAGGTTCGTCATTTTAACTATTTCAGAAAGTTCTTACAAAAAGCAAGAGTATTGTCCAAAATTCAAGTTTTACATTAATCCCTACAAAATCAATTATATTCTCAAAACAGTCTTGTGCAATTATCGTTGATAGCTGTGAAACGTTTGAAATATATTTGCATCTTAAAAGGTACTCAATTTTGTATAGAAATAAGATGCAATAATTATATATCCTATTTTCTTTTTCAAGTGTTAACATGTGAACTCCTGTCTTTGAAAGATGGGTTTGTCTTCGTGGCATGTAGAGACGGATACAAATACGGAGCATCATGTTCTTTTTCCTGTTTCATGAGCTACAAATTAGAAGGAGATTTAAAAGTCACTTGTGAGAAAAATTCATCCAATGAAAATATTGCTTATTGGAACTGGACCAATAAGACTTATATCCACTTCTGCAAATAAGTTGTTCATGGTGGCAAGCTTTTAAGATTTTAAATAAACATTTGTTGATTTTATGTAAATTGATCATTGGTATCCGGCTTATAATTTCCAACGTCAGACTCGTTTCGTGTACAAAATGCCGTTAGAGGGTTCAAACAAACAGTTTGAATGTCAATTCAGTTACGGAAGTTGAAGAGCAATAAAACTATACTGGTTAGTCCTTTAAAATGGGCTAAATCTTTCTTAAGTTGTCCAGAAAACTACATTCGTATTTTTTAGTATTTCTTTAAACACAGCAATACAATTGAAACAACAATGATTTGTTTACAATCTGTAATAATAAAGTATCATACAATTAACTAGAAAATCTGTCCTTTAAGATATTTTGATAAGTGCAGATAAATCAATATATCTTATGTTTTATTTAACTACAGTTAAGATCGCTTATCCTTATGCAAGTTTTTCACTTCAGGAATTTCGGTAAGAACGAAGAACATATTGTATGGGAAAAAAGTAAAATAATAGAAATACCGAATCGCAAGTAAATCTCAAAACGGAAAGTCAAAAACTGCAAACACATCAATCGAATGAAAATAAAATGTATAACTGCATAAAACATAGATTTATTCAATTTGAACCTTACTCCTTGCGAACGTAGTGCCAAAGTTAATATCTGAGCACTATTTATTCGGGACTACATTGTTTCAAGCCACATTAATTAAAAAATGAATGACCTCCTTAACTTAATAATTATAATTGAAAACAAATATGTTTAAGATTGCCTTACTGGTAACCATGCATATCAGTAAATTAAAGCTTAACTGTCGCCATGTTTCACTAGTCTTCTGTTGAAAAAATTCATCATAGATACCAGGATTGCTATTTTTTTTAAATTTAAACCAAACGCGCGTGTCGCCTACAAAAGACTCATCAGTGACGCTTGAAAAAAAATGTTAAAAAACCCAAATAGAGTAAGAAGTTGAAGACCAAAAATTCCTAAAGTTTTGCCAAATATAGCTAAGGTTTATCTTTTCCTGAGGTAGAAAAGCCTAAGTATTTCAAAAATTCAAACTTTTTTTAACAACATATCAATGATATTTTAACTTAGAAGTGCTGACTACTGGGTTGGTGATACCTTCGGGGAACTTAAACTCCAACAGCAGTGGCATCGACCTAGGGGTTGTAAATAAACTCATCATAGATACCTGGACATTAAGGGATATTTTTACCTGTGTTTACTGCCACAAGTTTAAATTTTGCCAATTCAGATCGATACTTGGTTTGTGGTTGGGAATGAAATCGAAGAAGATGGTTTCATCTAATGGTGGGCAAAGTAATGATTCATTATACATGTTATATGCAATACATTTTGTTGATTTTTTTAGATTTTTTTGTAACACAATGATCACTCTCATTTTCTAACAAAGATTTCTAGCGTTATCTTGTTGTTCTGTTTTTTCTTTTCATTCTTTACGGAATATGTTAAATGGTTTGAAATTCACTATGATTTTGAAAGTGTTTTTGATAAAAGGTGATTTCTACCGCTTGGTAATCAACTCTTTATACTGTTAGTAAGCTTTATGCTGGTGCCATCTTTATCAAAAACGTCTTCTTAGAAATAATCGGGTTAAAAAGATGGCAGAAATCCCTCGTCGAAAGTCTTATTAAACGAATAGGTTTTGATTGGTTTATCGTAGTATGAAAACTATTTATTTTTTATTTGTTTATATATGATATCAGGACTTAATAAACTATATAGGCTTTGCTCATTGTTGAATGCCGTACGTTGACCTATAGCTTCTTTTTTAAGCAGGAGGTTTGACTAGCCACAAAACCAGGTTCAACCCACCATTTGTTTTCTTAAAATGTCCTTTACCAAGCCATAACAATTGCCATTGTTATATTATAGTTTGTTTCTGTGTGTATTACCTTTTAGTGTAATGTTTCTGTGGTGTCGTAGTTCTTCTCTTTTTTTGATGTGTTTCCCTCAGTTTTAGTTTGTAACCCGGATTTATTTTTTTCTTAGTCTATTAATGAATTTCGAACAGCGGTATACTACTATTGCCTTTATTTATATTATGTGTAATATCTTTATTTCAAATTAAAGTGTTCCCAATATTTAATAATGAAAATAACACTTTGTAAGTGTCCTACGTCCGTTGGGTTTTTCTCAATTAACCTGTATTCTAAAAACTCAAACCGCAACATGTTAAAGCCAAGGATGTATAAGTACCGGAAAAAAGATAGGAAATCAAAGACGAACTGGACAGGAAAGCAAACTAAAGATTTTTTTTTAAATAAATTAAATCTTCAATAGAATTAAAAAAAAAAAGAAATACCAGATTCCATATGTAAAAGTGTAAAATATATCTAAGGAGCGATTATTAGTGCATAATGCTATGATTTGTCTGTACATTGTATAAACTGTCTTTTCTTCGCAGACTATGTGCATCCATCGAATGCAATCCAAGATGGGGAACTGTTCTTTTACTACGATGGAGACTGTTCAAAACGCTATAAAGCAGAATTTTGTTGATGTTATGAAAGATCTAGAAATTTCAGGAGGATGGGATAATATTTGTCCAGCCTACTGTACCGTTGACGGAGTTAACGTCACGTGTGGTGCGCAAAATGGAAGACGTCGGAAACGTTCTTCGTCTGATTCAATTGTGTTATCTTTTACAATAATATCTAAATGGCAAGAGAACGATGACTTACAGGGTAACGATAAAATTTTTCATGACTTGAGTGATTTTGTGAAAACGAAAGTCGATGAAGGTGCGTTTGATAACCCAAATATGACAACAGGAGATATGGTTGCAGGTTGGAGTGAGTACTATTGTCCAGAAGGACAAGCAGCTACATACAGTGATGAGGATGGCCTTTGTAGTAAGTAAATGTTTACAGCCGATTGCATTTAGTGTGTAGGTAAAGGTAATATATTTGGTTAGCTTGCTTACTAGATGAACCGTGAAGTCAATATTAGGTTAGGTAAACTATCCTCCTATAGGAGTAGACTAGTCCGACAAATAACCAACCTATCTTTTGTTTGACTAGGCTACTTTGAGAGGAGGGTAGTATACCTTATCTAAAATGATCTAATATCGACTTCACGATTCAGCTTGCAAGCAAGCTAACCAAAGATATTACCGTTACCTACACACTCAATGCAATCGGCTGTAAGAACTGTTAAGATTTAAGTTAGACAAAAACTACTATAACATCAGTACTGAAAGACAAATCTTTCTAAAAACTAAGTTTGTTTTGTCATAATAATTTGTCAAAATACTCAAGCGGTTAATAGTGTTACATTTACTAGGATATATTATAACAAATCTTATAATTTGATCGTTGAATGATCTTTGTGTCCTAGCCGCTTCCAATTTAAGTAACGTTAATGAACTTATTCGAAACAAGAGGACATTTTAAAAGAAGTGATTGAATAATGTTTACATTTCAATATTCATCTGGGTAATTTATAGTTGGGTTCTATCTGAAATATAACAACCGGATCTTTGAATTTTGTAACAATTTTCTTTTGTCAAATTGTAAATGATATGGAAACTGTAAATGATACTACTCGGTGTTGAGAAAAATAACTGATATACTCATTATAGAGGGATGTCCACCTGGAAAGTTTTTAAAGAATGAAAAATGCGTTGATTGTGACAAAGGTTATTATCAAGATGAGGAATATCATATTAACTGTACACAGTGTCCGGATGGACAATCAACTAAACATGTTGGATCGACTTCGATTGTTGATTGTGAAGGTAAAATATTTAAAGTTTCATGGAATTAAGGATGTTTGCAAGTCTTGCTTTGACCTTTTGTCAGATATTCGGAATCCTCTCGTTTTATCCATGTATAGTTAATACTCCACTGACCCCTACTTTTCTTTTCATAATGATATAACACATAGTAAAAAAAAACATATTTGAAAAATTTATAAAATCCTTGTTATTTTTCAATGTTTTTGAAAGGAAAAAGGTGCTAATGTTAAATGTATAAATAGTCTGAGTAGAATTATTTCCAGTCAGTGGCTTATATCTCAAAACCAAGCACACGGAAACTTTATCTTTTTATGCTTTTTTAGTTTCCTTATTTATATACATTTATAAGTCTTTTAAAAAGCTTGTTATATTTTGAAATAGAGTAGCGATAATTTCAGCCCCTTCTAATAGCGTCGAATGCAAATGATTTGAAATCTTTCATATGGCATGACTAGACAGGAAACACAATGTTTGAGGGACTTTCCGTTTTAAATTTTCCTCGGAGTTCAGTATTTTTGTGATTTAACTTTTGATATTCTAAATGTTCTAGCCATCCTTTTGAAAATTAACAAAGTAAAATTTCAGATCTTCAATCTGTATTAGGTTTGAAATTAAAATATTTTGGCCTCGTACCTTCTTGCAGAGACATTAATTGTCGAAATAAGCACCGGGCGCAGTTATATTCGTACCGTTTATGTTATTAAAATCAGACTTTTTTTTTCATTATTTATAAATGCCAGCGTTCTTAAATTCAAAGCGAGGAAAACAAACCTTATTTTAAAATTTGAGTTCCCAAAGCAAGGGTTGGGATTTTTCTGAACAGAAAAAAATTCAGTCCATATGGATGTACATGTACGTTTATCTTTGATCTGTTATATTAAACTAACACAAGGTTAATTTCCTTTGTAAATGAGTATTGCAGAATTTTAATAAATACTTTCTTTACAGAGTGTCAGTTTGAGTGTTCTTGAGCAGTCATATGAAAAAAAATTCAAACATTTCAAGTTAAAGTTATCGTTGTTTTAAAATAAGAAAACGATAAAACGTTGCTTTTTTTTAATATTCAGAAGATCAAATTTCCGCGTAACATTTATCTTTTTTCCACTCTGTTTGACATTATATTTTGAGTACATTCTAGGAAGGATGAATTACTAATGTTAAATATGGTGGATATAACAATCTATACGATTGCTTATTTAGCTTTTCTAGTTGTGATTACATAATACGATTGGTTAACCTTTTTTCAAAATCGTTCATAAAAAATAGGGGAAATAGATCAGGCACAAAAAGTCACAAATATAAAAAAAAGAAGATATGGTTTGATTGTCAATGAGACAACTCTCCACAAGAGACCAAAACCTTTTTTACTTTTGTTCTACAGATTAGTCTCATTCATCAACATCCCAGCTACTTTTATATCAGACCTTAACCTAAGTACAAACCTAAAACCAATACCGGATTCACATCTGTTGAACATTTGTTTTAATTATCTTTGTAGCAATTGATGCTATATTCACATCAAATAGCGGATCAGTATTGCTACCAATAATGGAAAATGAAATACAAAATTTCACTTTAAGCTATATAATGAAACATGGGAATTCGCCTATTCAAGGATTACAATTCAAGCTCGGAAACTTTGACATTTCATCAGGAAATCTGATTGAAATGACAGTAGGAAGGTTTGTTATTTAGTATTCAACCAATTTATTGTAAATATGGATATTTAAGTCAAGATATGACCCATAAATTAATTATCTAAGGTACCCTTTATTGTAATTATATGGCAAATATGCGTCGCCATATTATATTATTTAACGAGAGAATGTCATCTGTACAACTAAATGCTAACTTCCTGAGAATCTTCGGTATACATTCAGTCTGAAATGAACTACAGAATAATCTGTAACAAGAGAGGAACACATTTTCTTCCAATATTAGCAACATCTTTACAAATAGAAACATAAAAACATTGACACAGATAATTGCTAACGTTTAACAGGTCTCAATGCAAGCAATAACCAATATTTTTATCATTTATAAAAACAAACTCTAGTATATGGGCGTGCGGTGACCTATAGCTGTTTATTTCTGTCTCATTTGGTCTTTTGTGGAGAGTTGTCTCATTGGCAATTATACCACATCTTCTTTTTTAATTCTATTGTATGCGTTCATGTCTCTATAATTTTTTTTTTATTATAGTGAGCACTGCAATTATACTATGGCTGTTGAATCATTTACACATTGGGCACATATTGATTTTACTTGGAATCAACTGAACCGAAAATCTGAGATTTTCATTGATGGACTGAAGAAAACTGAACATATATTTAATCCTTCCACAAACGAAAAAACAGAATTTTCAACAAATCCAGTCTTAGAAATCAAGACGAAGGCAGCTGGTAATAAAGTGTCTCCGTTCTAATTCAGTATTTATTTGTGTGTGTGCGTGCGTGCGTTTGTGTTTATATGAGAAATAATCAAAACAAAGTTACTTACAGTTATTTATATTGCAAGATTTATTTTTTAAACAGTGCCTATTCTTTGGAGAAAATAGTTGTTCAACAGTTGATAAATAAAACACGAATACTTAGATCTTATATCTAATTTGGAAGACGAGTTCAAATAAGCATGTTTTCACCTTTGGTTGCCTCACCTCCGCCAGCTTTTGTGATGGTAAACAGTATTCACTGACAACTAAATAGAACATAAACTAGTATTTTTAAACTGGTTAAATGAACGAGGTGTTAAAACAGCGTGGACAGTTTGAAAAACAAAACCATTACATAATTCTTGTAAAAAATCTTACAAACTGTGAGAGAGTTGTAAACTTCAAAATGTACTGAATAACGTCCGGACTTTTTGATATCATAAGAAATACCTGATCTACTAGTATTGAAAGTGTAATACAGAAAAATGTCAGATAATTTGTAGTTTGTATTATCAAATAGTTTGGCATAAAGTATCACTCGCCACATTTATAGTCAAAATATTCATCAGTTGCAGTAACATTACTACCGTTAATTTTACTATTCATACGATACCAGCCTTACGAAATCGGAGTAAAATTCATTGACCAAGATGTCTTTTCTCGCGGTTTTGAATAATAGTCTGTTAGACAAAAGAATGATTACATTATACACTTTAATTCTTTTTATTTACAGGATTGACTTTTGCAGGACTTGTATTTGACAATAGAATTTTGTCTGATACTTTGATATACCAACTCGCAGAAAATTGTTCGTCGAATCTGAGCAATGCTTTGCTGACGATGAATGATGTTTTTACAGCAGAAACGATAAACACAGAGCTTTCCTCTTCAAAATGTGACGGTAATTTTTTTTCTCTTTTCACATTTTGACTTCATGTTTTAATTTGTTCTTCAACTAGTTTTTTTTACATGTTTTAAAATATACGATATAAACGTCTGAAAGGACGGCTCTATCAGCAACTCTGCTTGTATCAATTGTGGAGAAATGATCAAAACCAACCAGTAAAGGAATTCTTTCAAAGGTCCTGTTATGATCAGATGTAAAACAATTTAAATAAAATTACATAAGTCCTGATTCATAATGAAACAATAAAAAACAGTCTATATTTACTCTTAATCCGTTACAAAATGGTGTAAAATCCATCTAAGAACGATACAGTATTTGAGATTTCATCTTCACTTTACCATTGTATTGTAATATATTAACTGATATGTACAATGGACAGACACATATTATATCTATAAAAGAAACAGTGATTCAAAAAGAGTAACCCAGTTTACTGTAGCAAATTGAACCCAGGGGTTTGTTTATTTTTCCCATACTCGATCTGTGACAAGGAAACTTTAAGGCTCATAAAAACTAAGAAACGTTTTTTTTTATAACAGAAATAAAATTCCTGTTAATTTAGTTTATATATTTTTGCTGCCAGGCATTTCACATTTCCTGTTGCACAGGTTTGTCTGTACTGAGAGTATGTTTCATGATGCAAATACAGAAATGTTATGTTAGAACGTTGTAATAAACGTTAAATACGTCAATTGTTATATTGCATATCTCAAAACTGATATACTTGAGTTTTTGGTGCACAATATATGTATCAGTTGTTATTGGCTTTGAACTATCTGTAAGTAACAGTGTGAATAATAATATCTGTACTTGGGTAAAGGTACCATGTTACGTTCACTCTTTCTTTTTTTTCGAGATTCTACTTTGCATTCATTTGATTATTCAATTTTAAGGATTTCTGAGGATTTGCACCTTCAAACAAGTTCAACTTGTCACATTATTTATGTACCTGCTCCAAGTTAGGAGCCCGTAATTAAGTCTTATTTTGTTGGTATTAAAAATTAGAATTAAACAAAAACAATATGCTAACATTTTCAAGTATGCACGTGTATCTTACTTTTTATTTATTAGCGTCTTTTTATATTTTTGTTTAGTAAATAATGAATGTAAGACGAATCCTTGTGGTAATGACAACATCTGTATAAGCGAACAGAATGGTTACAGTTGTCAATGTCTAAGTGGGTATAGTGGTGCCAACTGTGATATTCCACCAAACTTTTGCAAAATAAATGGATGTAAAAATAATGCAACTTGTGTTAGCCATTTTGCCAATTATTCCTGTATATGTGATTCAAATTGTACAGGAACGTTTTATGAAACACAAATTGGTAAGTCAGTCCTTTAAGAAATGTAAAAAAAAATTGGGTTTACGTCTCTAAAACAGAACTCATCAACATTTGCTATGAAAGTAAGGAAAAAGGTAAACATATGTTTTGCAATGGCTTACATAATTTGGTATCCATGATAAGTTTTTTTTAGATACGTTCACGGAGGTTTCCTCCACAAGACTATCACCAAGCCACTAAACAGCATACATTTGTGTGGACATTAATTAGAACTAATATTGTTATATCTTTAAATATACTGTTGATAAAACTTTTGATTGTTCAAACATCTAAAGATTTTCTGTATGTGCTGCAATGTGCATTACATAATTTATATCCGTTTAAAAGTGAGTGAACCAATAAAGTGATTTATTTTTCAGTACATGGAAACTGGGGCTCGTGGTTAGATTGGACAGAATGTTCACAATCCTGTAATGGTGGAAACCAATCCAGAGCTCGATACTGCGATCATCCTCCACCTGGTCCATATAGATTGTAATGTCTTGGAACAAACATGTCATCGCAGGCATGTAATACAGATGTTTGTCCAGGTAACTCACATATAGATTAAACATTTGTATGACAATTTATCAACTGTAACGGGTGCCACATGTGGAGCAGGATCTGCTTACCCTTCCGGACCACCTGAGATCACCCCTAGTTTTTGGTGGGGTTCGTGTTGTTTATTCTTTAGTTTTCTATGTTGTGTCATGTGTACTATTGTTTTTCTGTTTGTCTTTTTCATTTTTAGCCATGGCATTGTCAGTTTGTTTTATATTTATGAGTTTGACTGTCCCTTTGGTATCTTTCGTCCCTCTTTTATCACTTCAAGGAATATCAATCTTGATATTAATTGTAATTATTTTTTTAAGTTCGACGAGTTAAAACTATGTTAATATTATACATCCAGTATGGATTACAAACATAAAATTAAGGAGACATGCAAACAACTATCCAACCGAGTTAATTAGTTTCGTAGATGAAAGTAATTATAGGTCAACGTATGGATGTCAACTATGAGAAAATGCATACCGTGTTAAAAGCATCGACATAAAGAATGTGAAAAGATTGAAATGAGAAAACTAAACCTGATTCATATCAAATCAATTTTCGAAAAGCAAATTTTAACATATATCAACCAACGAAAAGCATCGAATAACAGGTCACTAGCTATTGACAAGGACACAAATAATTAGGCGAATTTAAGCTCGACAGGATATAATAACATGAGCACTAAAGACTATAAATATACATAATTATATATTTAGTTTAAATGTTCCAATATATAGAAACAGAATCAATAGCGTGATTTTTTTTGGTTTTTAAGTTGTATATATAGTTTGCAACTTTGCCTTAAACTGTACCCATTTCTGCTTTTTTTTAGTTTGTCTTAGTTATTCCACTATATACTCTTACAAAAACAGCTTTAACTGTACGAGTGTATCTGATTCTACGTCAAGTGTGGTCACGTGTCAATATGGGTATAGCTTTGCAAGAGACTATCAACCACTTGATCAATACGAATGTGGACCTCAAACTGGATATCCCACCTCCATGTGCTCGTGAGTCATTATCGTATATAATTATCATTATTAGAAATACAAAGAAGCTTTTTTTGAAAATATTCTCCCGCTAATTTAATCAGTTGCTTTTCGGTATTTCGTTAATAAAAAAAGTAATCATTGACAATGTATTTGGTATTTAAGTAACTATCTGCTGTAACCAACGTCATAACTTACAAGTCTCATCGTGCACGATTGTATGATAGATATATGAAGATGTGGTATGAGTGCCAATGAGACAACTCTCCATTCAAGTACCAATTTATAAAAGTAAACCATTATAGGTCCAGGTACGGCCTTAAGCATAGAGCCTTGGCGCACACCGATCAGCAAAAAAGGGCCCCAAAAATTACTAGTGTAAAACCATTCA
Source organism: Mytilus edulis (assembly GCA_019925275.1). NCBI lineage: Eukaryota > Metazoa > Mollusca > Bivalvia > Mytilida > Mytilidae > Mytilus > Mytilus edulis. Next base: position 30,650,751 of record CM034352.1, read on the forward strand.
AACAGGAAAACCAACGGTCTAATCTATATAAAAACAAAAAAACGAGAAACACGTATGAACCACATAAACAGACGACAACTACTGTACATCAGATTCATGACTTAGGATAAATGTGCAAACATTTGCAGCGGGATTAAACGTTTTAGTGGAACCAAACATTCACCCTTTTCTAACACAATAGTATAACATCACAACATAGAAAGACACACTATAAAATAATATCAATTGGAAGGCTTAACTCGGTCAAAAAAGACAAATTAACACACAATGAACGAATAAATTTGATCTGTGAAACCTGAATGCAAATACATAGTTAATAAAGAACACGTTTTTTTTCTAGAATATATACATTGTACGAGACATTTTTAAATCAATGCTTTTAATTGCACAAATTTAAAACACAAATACAACATTCTGTATTTTAAAAGGTTCCGATTCACCTAGAGCAGTGCGGGCAACTGCAGCTGTAACGTACAATGATGTGGATTGTAGTAATGAGGAAAGCTTATCTACTACGCTTATTCAAATTTGAATATCCTCCAATGTGTGGAGAATAAAACATGTACGGTTAGCACGTCTACATCTGGATGTGAAAGAAGACGAGGGCAATCAACTGTAACATCTGTTCAAACTGTATTACAAATTTATTCTGAACTGTCAGAACACCCGTTAATTTTAGAAGAGTGTTATTCGAACAACATAGGTTTGTTTATTTTTTTGTTCCTATGTTGAGTATGCAAATGGCCCTTAGTTTATTCAAAATTGATGCAAGTGGAGACCAAACATGATGCATTACGGTCTTTTGCACAGATACTCTTTACGGGATCATCTCTATATTCACATTGAAAAAGTGTTTTGTAAAAGAAATTATAAATAATCTTAGTTTAAAGTTAAAGCTGATGGTATTTGACCATGCCATGTATTAGCATTAACTTGAAACTTTTAATCATTATAAAAAAAGAAGAAGATGTGGTATGATTGCCCATGGGGCAACTATATACCAAAGTTCAAATGAAATGGATGAAAGCATTCATCGAAAAGCGTGTTTCATAACCTATTAGAGTATTCTTGGAACGATTTTTTTAAAACTTTACATTATTTTTGAAATTAGTGAATAAGGCATAAGAGATAAAAGGGTCATTCAAACTTGCTGACATGAAGTCTTACTTTTGATTGTGCGTTCGTTGACTGGATTAAAATGATAAATATTACTGCTTAACTGAATTGTAATTGCATGCGCAAAGAATTAATATGTCTATTTTTTTAAGTTTCTTCTGGATTATTGGAAGTGGTTACAGCATACACAGATTTAACAATGTCACTCTATCAACTGAATACCACGGATGTTCTGACTATATATGACAAAGGCACTATTTATACAGCTGATCTGTCTTCACTTATAATAAAAATCGACATTACATGTCCAGAAGGAACTGTAGAACAACCGTTAATTTGTGGTATGAATAAATCTTTTTAACTGTAAATCATATAACGTTCTTCTGTAAATTAAAAACACACCACATGCCACGGTTTTCCAGGTCAATTTTTATACTAGCTTGTGATTTTATGTAATCAATGTTAATTCAAGCGTTTCCTGATAACTAATCTTATGCTACGGACGAACCATGTTTTTACAGTATAAGATGTGTTTACCAAAAAAATGTTTGAAATCAGGTATTAGATCCAGCATGTTCACAACATGTTTTGAAAAGTTGGCAGCTACAAAACAGAAACATAGATTACACTGGTAATATTTTGTGCCCTTTATAGCTTGCTGTTCGGTGTGAGCCAAGGCTCCGTGTTGAAGACCGTACCTTAATTATAATGGTTTACTTTTATAAAGTGTTACTTGGATGGAGAGTTGCCTCATCGGCACTCATACCATATCTTCCTTTATCTAAAAACTAAACTGTCGTCCATTTTTCTTTAGTAACTTCAATTTTCTGAACTTTCTAAAAACTGTTCAGCTATCTGTTCTATGAATTTCCGAAATTCTTGTTAAGAGAAGTAAATTTCCGTGTTGACAATTGTGTACAAGAAATGTACAGACAATCATTATTTCGATAAAGAGGTATTGCATCATTACAAGGAACATTATATAAAGTAGATTTATAAAAAAATTGTAGACGAATGTCCTTTTGGTACATATTGGATCAACGGAGTTTGTGTTATGTGTCCTAAAGGAATTTACAAACGAAAGTGGACAAATAAACTGTAAAAATTGTCCTGATGGTTTAACGACACAGCACATCGCTTCTAAAAATAAAAGCGAGTGCACAGGTTAGTAGAGACAATAGTTTTACATAAAAAACTAAAGACTGAGAAAAAAGAAAGACTCAAAGATATGCAAAAGGAAAACAAACAAAAACTGAACACCTAAGCAAATTCAAGAAACTTGGAAGTCATGACGAACATACACAAGGAACGTTAGAAGTCAAAAACAGGACATGGGGATGGAAAAGAAAACTGGTCTCTTCAAAAGTCATACAACCAAACAATACATAATAGCACGAAGACAAATAAAGGGAAACTGTAAATCAAATAAAAAGATAAACAAATTCGACACTATTCTATACCTTAAAGCTGTATATCAAGACCATCTTGTATTATTTGTGCGATTGACACTGAATGTTGTTCTATAAGATCTTGGTACGTGCCGATGAACATTTGAAAAGAAATAAACAGACAATTTGTTCTTTAACAAAAGGCTTGGTTTATAAATTGTTTGTCCATAGACGTTTTACAAAGTCTGAGTTACAGATGTATGCTATAGAATATTGTATGAGTTGAGTGAGAAATTCATACAGTAAAGTGAACGCTTGTAAAGTTTGAATATTGCTGCTAAAGTGAGGAATTTTCATTATTTTAAAATTGGAATGGGCTCGTTTTTCAAAGATTCTGCTACTGCGATGACCTTTGTTGTCATTATCTAGGTAAAAAGTCAAATCACAAAAATACTGAATTCCGAGGAAAATTCAAAAATATACAATAAATGTATACTAGTATATATAAACCAAATAAAGCTGTTTCCTTTGATTCTTCCGTCTCTTTAGAAAACGCATGTACCGGCCGAAAGGTTCATCAGTTCCTGCTATCCTACTCACACACTTCAATTAATTCCTGTCTATCATATGCATTACTGTCCTTGCTCTATATATAACTGATCGTTGTTTTGCTCGTTTTCGTTTTGTGTTTTTCCCTTCATTTAAAACTGATCAAATTTTGTCCATTAAGTTATTCTTTTCGTCAACTCATTTATTTAGCGAAGTTTTATAGGTAAATTACAGATATATATTTATCAACAAATAAAACATGCAAGTTCTGTGTACTTCCTCTTTTCCTAAAAAAACAGAATGGTTGGCTTAATCAAAACAATGTTGTATTTTTTAATGAAAATTATATTTCATTTTTTTTTAGTGGACAACACCGTTACAGATATTCTAGTGACCAAGTCTTCAGGTAAATTTTACCACATAAATTGATAAAAACTCATCAGTTCAGTATATATACATAATGTTGTGTTTTTTCTCAAACATATTAAACGTTACTTGCTATACAAATTATTAGAAATGTCTTGCTTAGAGTTAAGCTTGTTGTATAAAACCAGCACAAAGCTAACTAGTGAATAATCTGTTGGAGTAAACTACTCGTAGATGATCCTTTAATTTTTAAACCTAGTCATGATACAATTTTTAAATTTGTTATAAATAATTATTACATATCCCATTAAGAATTATTTCGTAGGATCTATACGTTATTCAGCATATATATTTGCTTGCTTGTACAATCATTCAAAAAAAAAAGGTTCAGTATCGTTTCTTGATTACGATAATCATACTCTTTTATAAGGTATAATAATAGTTTTTATAATAACTAAGCTTTAAAATAGAAAAAGAGTTTTTATAAAAACTAAGCTTTAAAATAGAAAAAGAGCTTTTATGACTCGTTGCTCTGTATCTATTGTAATTCCAACAGTTGATGTAAAAGGGTGCACTAATTGTCAAAATATATTCTTTCACCTCGTACAAAGATGACCATAGATAAATCTGCTATATTTGAAAGTCCTTATTTGTCATAAAGCTTCTCTAGTATTCTACTATTTTTTTACCTTTGGCTTTCAATGGTTTTAGTTGGATGGTTCCCTGATGAACGTAAATCCGGAAAAGCGCTTTAGATGCACCATTTTTTTTCAAACTTTATTTTCTGTAACCATTATAATGAATTTATTCATAAATTGATTGAGACATTAAAGGTTTACTTTTTGGGGGGTTTTGGCGTTGATTGCATATGTTTGATGTTTGTTCAACTTTGTCTTAAATATTATCGAATCGGGTCAATTAAGGATGTACACCTCTGAGGAGCCAAAAATTTCTAGAATTAAACTTTTTTTCTTAACCTGAATTTTGGGTTTATAAGACTGTAACAAACTAATTGGCGAAGAAAAAATCATAGGATTGTGCACTTCTTTTTTTGCTACGGCCCTTTGAAAATGACCAATTTTGATGATTTTCCCATTTTTCATCGATTATTACCTATTTTTGGACTATTATCGTGAAAAAAAATCACAGTTCCACAGATTAACCTTTTTCATACTTTCTTTAAAGATGAAGTGACCCAATCTGAATATATTTTACTTAAAAAACTATAGGTAGGTGTTAATATAAGAAAGTTGTATCCTATTTTGACGCTTTTTTGTGTAAAATTTACCATGCTGTCAATTTTGTATTTTTGTGATTTTCTCAGTTTTAAGAACAAAATGCATATTATTTCAATTTTTTTGTTATAAATGATTGAAAAAATACATATCTAAGAAATTTGAAAAGACCAAAATGATATGGGATGTACATAATTTTCGTAAAATCATTTTTTGTATCCCTCACCCATTTTCTCAAAATTTTAGCTAAAAATACTGACTTGATTGGTCGTAAAATTTTAAAACTGGATTAATAAAAAACCATTCATTGTAAATACACAATTTTTTCACAGAGTTATGTTTTATTATAATATTTTTAAAATTCATTGATATTTTCCACTTGTATCACACGTTTTCGAAATTATTCAAGAACGAGATTTCAACGAGACTGAACGAGACTGAAAAGTCAGAAGAATACATCCTTAAGGGCTGATATATGGTATAGACTGACATATATAAGCAACTGTTGGTTTCTGTGTGAATGAAGTATAAACAAACTTTCCTTTTGTTCATATCAGTGTTCGATGATACAATCATCATTTCAAAAATAAGGAGATGTGGTATTCAAGTTGATGAGACCACAATCCACTATGAATCAAATGATGTATATAGAAGAGACTATCAATAACCGTATGATTTAGACCCATAAACGCGACATAATGACAAATTGTTAAACGAAAAACGATAAACAAATGATTAAGAACAAGCTTTCATTTTTATATATAGATCCTTTAATATGATTTTCGTATACAAAAACATGAAAAATGCCCAAATACTGTTACTTTATACAGATATGTAACACATTTCTACCTTGTGTGAGTTAAATATTTAGAAAAAGTTTTTAATTTTTCATTGAGGTTATATTTTTGTTTTCGCATCGAAAACTCATTTGACAAAATATGGTGTCTCTAAAGCTTTGACATATTCAACCATTGTGTCTGTTATGGAATTCGACATTACTGTTATACTGACTGTTATACAAGTGAGAAGAATTTTTGTTATTTTACTTTTTCTTATAAAACACTTCATAGAAAACTCATCATAAATATAATTTAGGTATGTGTATATATCACAATTACGTGTCTAGTTTCCTGGCACGTGGATTGTACTCCATATGGATATTATACGCCTATTACCATAAGTTCTTTCAATAACCAATAATGCATGAATTACATAACATACAAGTACTGTGACTGCCAAATGTCTGTTTAAAAAACATTTATTTATTCATAGTTAGCCTTCAGTTGCAACACCAAGTCAAAACATAATAACTTTATACATTTTTCTAGGAAATCAATATGTTGCTGGTGTAGTCGCTGGGTTAGTTATTCCCTTGATCGTGATTGTTTTTATTGCGTATTTTGGATTGAAGAAATTCAGGTAAGCATATACAACAAGAATGTGTCCCCAGTACACGGATGCCCCATCCGCACTATCATATATATTCAGTGGACCGTGAAAATGGGAGAAATTTTGCATTAAAATTAGAAAGATCATATCATATGGAACCTGTGTACTAAGTTTCAAGTTGATTGGACTTCAACTTCATCAACAAACAACTACCTCGGCCAAAAACTTGAAGCGGGACAGACGGACAAACGGACGAACTGACGAACGAAAGAACAGACGGACGCACAGACCAGAAAACATAATGCCCATAAATAGGGCATAATAAATGGGGCATAAAAACTACCAAGTGTATTTTTCGAAGATATTTGTTTATTAAACTTGAGTGTTAAGTGTAATCCTTGATAAACAAAAAAGTAAATGAGGTGTGATTGCCAATTAATCAACGATTAACCTTAGTTCAAATGAAGTGGATGCAGGCAACCACCTTCAATAATGAGGAAATTTATACCGTATAGTGGGCTACAATAGTACAATGAAAAAAATGTTTAATAGCAGTAAAGCATACGACTTGTGCAGCTTAATAACTAAGCAGTGATGTGGAAATCTAATTTTTATTCTTAAAATCGAAACTTTGCAATTGGGTTTTGAATCAAGTAGAGTAAAACGTTGGAAATGTGTAAATGAAAAAGCAAGCTATGAATACAACAAACACATAAAAGACAAGTTTCATTGTTTGTTTTAGGACATACATATAGGAAGTAAGAAGGAAGGAAAAATTGAAGAAATTAAGGTATAAATTTATAAAAAAAATTAATATGAAAGCATTTCTTTTAACCTTAAAACACAGATACACACAACAAACAATTTCAAATTGGAAAACAGTGTCTTTTATCCTTACAATACGATAACACAAAATAGTACCCAAGAATCAAACGAAGTGTGTTTAAACGTATTTCCAATTCACAAACAATTTATAACTTATATGGATAGTGGATGAAACCGAAAAGCATGAATACATATGTAGATTAATTCAGAAGAACAGAAAATCGTTTTGTATTTAAAATCAGGAATCTCTTGAAAATTTATTTATCTAAACAATAATTGAATTAATTCTTTCAAAAATGTATTTCAAGATGAATTGATGTTGCAATGAGCTTTTCAAAGTTTTAAGTTGAAATTGAATAAGGCTATGTGTTCATTTTGATAACCATTCCTGCAAAAGAGTATATTTCCATTCCAGCGAAATGAAAGAAAAACAGCACGACGCAAGCTGGTTGAGTTTATATTATCAACCAGACAACTTTAGAAATTGAACTTATTTTTCTATCTTTGTTTTTTAATGCTTTCTGTGTTCATAAGTTAGTAGGACAACAAAATATTAATCAAACATATTAAATTTGCTGAATGAAAAAAGGGGGAAAAGTAAATTTAGTTAATTTAATCTAATTTCAATGTTTTGAAATAAATTTTAATTAAATAAAAAGTATTGTAGATAAAGATGGGGAAATTAAGTCGTTTTCAATTATATCAAACAATCAGTTTTGTATCGCAGAGAATACCATATATATTTAAATTAGTGTTTTCAATCCTATTGAGATAGATTATCTTAACCAGCTTAATATCTGAGTTTATTTGATAACATCAGCACCAACTGTTCTAAATTAAGTTCAAAACTCTGAATTTAACCTTCTTGGGCACATTGGGTGTTTATTTCTAGCTTTTGGAAAACTTCATTGTAATTAAACATCAGCTGCGTCGGATAGAAATCGACCTTATGCAAATCCACGTATAAAATGTACTAGAATAAGACTTTGGTTGCTTTTAAAACATTCAAATACGGAATTAAAGATACAGTTTTGTCTGTGTTGTCAGGTTCTTATAACATGTCAAGTTTCAAACAGGAACATACTTTTCGTAGGTTTTTTTTCAACCTGAAATAAGTTAACAGGTGTATTGATAATTATTTGCATAAAAATCTGACGCAGCTTAGTCGTGATTCCTAGGTATGAATTTGAATCCATTGTCTTAAATCTGTTATTTAATCTTAAATGTGTAAAAAATAAAAATCACAAATAAAGGCAAGAGTAGTATACCGCTGTTCAAGAGTCATAAATCGATTGAGAGAAAACAAATCAAGGTAACAAACTAAAACCGAGGGAAGCACATCTACCATAAGAGGAAAACAACGAAACAACAGAACACTGAAGTTCAACAAAAAAAAAACAAACGACAATGCTGCATACATAGAAATTAACTATTAGACAACAACTGCAACATTCCTGACTCGGTACAGGACATTTTAAGAAATCAAATGCTGGGTTGAATCTGGGTTTGTGGCTAGCCAAACCGCGCGCATTTGTGCATCTTTACTAACAGACTTGTTTGTATACTGTTATAAATCACAGTTTATGGTAGAACTTATTAAAGAACCGTCTACATTTAACTGATAAATCTAACAACACTTACCGTTATCTTTATAATCGTTTTTACTTAAATAATCAAGGATTCTCTAAGCATACAGCTCAAATGTACCGAAAGGGACTTATTTAATATAAATCGAGTATTAACAGCAATAATTGCCCTTTCCTGGAAACTCATTATATACCCTACGAGACTTACTATAGAGAAAATCCTGGAGAATCCTAAGTCTGTTACATGTTCCTTTGGAATTTCAATCAAAAATGAGGAACTGAATTTTACGTCTATTCACTCTTCATGTATTTGATACATGCACTACATAAAATTTCTTACAACAATGGGATTTTGCTTGGTCTTCCAAGTACTCTACAAAACCTCTTTATAAATTATTTATATCATGTTTATCAACAGTCAAACCCGGCCTTCATAGTTATAGTGAAACTACATGTTCTAGAACTGGATTCAGATGTTGATACTAAAAATTAGAAAAGTAAATACATTCTAAGAATCTTTCGTATTGTAATAGTATTGATCATTTGACTTTTCTACACTTTACACAAGTATTCCCCATTCCAAACTAAACTACAAATTGAAAAAGTTGTCCTGCATTGTTTCATAAAAAAGAATGACCAACATAGATCCAAGTATCTTGGCTTAGGCGGGGATCAATCTGACTTTTTTAAAAATAACTCTGATTCAAACTAAATATTCTCTTAAACTGCTTTATGAAGATACTTGCTTTCGTGATTGATAACATGTTTATTACGTTTAAAGGACGTGTTTTTCAACACACCAGCGGCATTCCCATGGGAACCAAATATATCCCTCTTCTTACCGAATTGTGTCTCTATTCTTCATAAAAGGGTGACTTCAAACAGGAGCATCTGAGGAAGAAGAATATATTCTTTAACTTTACTTTCCGCGATATAGATGATGTTCACTCACTAAATAATTCATAATTTGGTGAGTATGATGAACGCATCTATCTAATCGATATTGGAATAAAAAATACCACGGATAAAGTGAATTCTCCTTCATATATGGAATTACATCTAGAAACTAACAACGAGGGTCCGATTAAAACAAAACTTAGAGACAAAAGAGTTGATTTCAGCACCCCATTTGTGACCTTTCCATTTCTATGTAGCAAAATGTCAGCAGCGTCTGCACACGTAGTATATATCTCACTGTTGTTACGATACACCAGGGCTTGTATTTCATATCCTGAGTTCCTTGATCAGCAATATATACAGTGACATTTTACTACTATATAGTTTAGATTTGCACTATACCAGTCCTTGCTTTCCTTCCTAGACGAAATACAGACTTAAATTTTAACGTATAGTTATTATTAGAATTCAAATGTCAACAGGGAATTTATTAAAGAGAAAACAACCTGACAAAAAGGATAGAAAAGAGCTCAAATTAAACCGATATTCATCGCAGCGAGGAAATCCGGTAGTCAGAGCCGTGCTTCAGCCGTCCCCAAAACAAGGATGTACACTGGTTCAGCGAAATGGACGCCAAACTTAACATCGAAACATATAAATGAACTAAAATTAAAGAACATATAAGTCTAATAAAGGTCAGAGTTTCATGGCTTCGGTCAGGCACAAACATGCGGCGAGGTTAAACATATTTTGCGAGAAATCAACCTTCCCCCTTTACCTCGTCTAATATTAGAATCGGAAGTAGAAGAAACTAAACAAAAAGACAATATTCAATATTAATAAAAGAGGACGTTTCTAACATGCCAGCTCCAACCTTAACCTAACTGATATCGAATAACTATGTCTTTATCATATGAAAACCAAGCACAATCTATCCGATTATGGGTTTACTATCATAACACCATCATTTTGTCTAGAAGGAGATAACCGTATACCAATATTCATTTTTAAAAAATGTCATCTTTAAGACCTGACAACAGTATCGTAACATACTTTTTGTTCTTTTTTAAATTGTAGTTTGTAGCTGATACAAATGTTTTTCACTCTAAAATTAATTTACTCTTACTTCCATGAAATCAGAAGGCTGGTATTCTAGTATTGTAAGTTCCAATATGATTCATCGAAAATGTTGGAAGAATCGTATTGGACACATGTAAAGCCTATTACAGTCAAACAAGATGACGTTTGCGTTGCTAATCCATTGACCAATAAGCAGGAAATAAGAGAAAAGTCAAGCTTCACTCGCTACCATCGATCCATTCTGGACAATTACAAACTTACAAAAACTCGCTGGAATAACCAATGTTATTATTGATGTAAAAAACGTAACGTATAAGTAAGATGTAAATCTTTATAATTACTCATTCTAAGGGAAACTCGACTTTGGCATAGACCGTCATTGTTACGAGTAAGAAATATTATGTAGTGCTGGAGTTATATTTTCCGTCTAATGCTGCAATTTGATTATTTGCATTGGAGAAGATTATGAGTGATTTGGTTGTGTTTAAAAAAACGTCTCGTTAATCATATCGTGATGGAAAGCAAGTGAAAAACTATAAATATTTGAACTAGATCTTACAAAGATTTATATTTTTATTAAAATAATTGTTTGTCCAATAGCTCTTTGCATCTATGACAGCTGTTTATTCGGAATAATTATGTAATTTTTAATGTAAACTTTGTTGTACGAACGTACATGACTTTTAGAACGCACCTACGCATGTGAGATTTCCGCTGGGTAACACAAACAGAGAAAACGTTATTTAAATGGTAAATCACTTATTTAAATATAATCGGAATATTACAAAACAATTTGTAACGTTCTTTTGTTGGAAATTCATTGATTTTTAGATAGTTAGAGCATTGTTGTTCACAAGATGAAGGTAGTGAACGCCGGCGTTGCCACCAAGGACAAATTGTGTCAAACTAAGCACGTTGTCAGTGCACTGCAATCACCTTCTTGTAGTTACATTCAGATGGAGATTAATTAAAGAGGTCCTGCATCATTAAGTCATTGTGCTTCTGAAGGCTATTGAAATGATAGTTTTAAACATATACTCAAATTTAAATACGTCGGATATCTTTTTTATTTAAGATAGTTCTTGTTTTTTTGTCATGGCGTTTTCAGTTTATTTTTTATCGTTGATTTTGAATGCCCCTCTGGTATCTTTTATCCCTTTTTATGCTCACCGCTTTCTGTTTTTACACGTTGTCATAATTTGTTTTGTTCAAATTGAAAAAATTTTATCGATATTTTCACTTCTTCAGTCCATTTCGTTCGTGATCTAATTTGTCGTATATTTCCTTAAATTTAAATTTTTCTATATCTAAGATGTTTTTCTAAAGCTATGATATTTTTTTGCTTTGATAAACGGTTGAGTTGTTGACTAATTTCAATATTAAAAATGTAATCTTTAATTTTGATACATCCCACCACTCTTGATTGCTATTAAAATCGATCATTACATGTAACCCAATTTTCCCAAGCGATATACATTGTAATCTATTTTTTTCATCTTTTGAATAGTTTTTAGAATTGTCATGCCGATGCTATTAACTAGCTGACTATACATGTACCGTATTATTTTGCCGTAGGGTAACCTGTTATCATTTTTTGTTGTCATATTTTTGTCTTTAGTTTTTGTAAATAGATGTGTTATTGGTAAGCATACTGCATGTACATCTCCTTATTTCTAAATAGTACTGTTAAACAAAATCTAACATATTAACTATGGAAAAAACAAAAGATTTTTTAAACGTAAGCAGAGAAAGGTACAATCATACCACATCTTCTTTTTATAAAGCAACTAATGAAATACGCTTATTTATTAGCTTAGCTCAAATGTTTCAACATGTAATTTGAAAAAGGAATTCAAGACTAAATAACGATTCTGCTAAGATGCCGTATTTATTCTAAAATAAAATTGTGACATTCATACAATCCCTATCATACTATTAAGTTACATTTTGATTTTTTTTTAAATCGGAAATCCTGTGATTAAATTTGTATGAACGTTAACATAAAATATACATTCATATAATAGTACAGTATTTAATATAAAAAAAACGAAAACAAATCTTTAAAATATCTAAAGAAAGCATAAATTATAGTTCATCAGTTGACATGCGTGAAGTAGACAGTCGCAATGACATTTGTGTCTGAGATTTACTCAGAGAACCACGTGTAATTGTAGTCTGTCGAGAGGGAGATCTAGATTTCCGAAATGATGAGGGAGTTTCGTGTCTAGCAGTTAAAAGTTCCGGGGCAACAGTTCCAACAGCCAATCTCATACTTCCTAGAAGATTTTCTGAACCTTGAACAAGTTTTTGTAATGCCGAATCGTATTCCATTATTAATGTGTCACATTCCGCTTGATCCTTGCACTTCCGGCACAAATTCTCGTTCACGTCTGCGAGTTTTACAGTCAAAGTTCCTAAATCAGATTCGATCTTCTTCTGTTCCTCAGTTAGATCGTATATATCTTTGTGCAATTCGTCTCTTTTATATCGCATTTCGTCAATGCATCGTAACAAATCCACGTTATATCTATGCAGAGTTGCATCAGGCTTTGGTTTGGCGGATTTTTTCTTTCTCGACATATCTCTTTTATCTTATGTTCTTAAACCGGGTGCGTTATCCAGTAAACTTGGGGATCAAATATGGCACGAACTTTTATTTCACTTTATTTTGCTAAGGATTTAAATCTAATTGATTTTAACTGTTATTTTAAGTTGACAGTCTATTTATTCTTTTTTCTATAAGTAAACGTTCACTGGTATTAAGTACAATTAGAATATGTTAGTAAAATAATATTTGTCTCCAATGAAAACACTACACTAATATTTTGTTTCAATTTCGTAAAAAAAAAAATCTATTTCTCAAGTTATTTGTTTTGAACGTTTAGCTACTCACTGATATGAAATAAACTCCAGATTTATTTTAAACAATCTTCTCGTACTTTAGAAATGGAAAGAAAAATGAAAACTAAGTTAATTCACATTAAAACGTTAGTCCTGTTTTAATCTCTTGTTTATACGGATATATTGCTTGAGATTTAAACATGAACACAAAAAAGGTTGAATGTTTATCTAATATTATAAATATCTCCACCAAATTTGAGTTAGCAATTTATACGATATTGACTTTTCTTAATTTACGAGATCCTTATGAAAAATGGACACAGAAAAAGAAACGTCAACCAGAAAAGTTGTATAAATCCAAATGCGTTATCAAAAACAAACCTGGTTTGGTGGCATGCCAAACTCCCGTTTTTATAGCAATGTTAAATATAAAATTAAAATGACAACATTACATGACAGGACTAAAATACAAATAAATGGGAGAACATATAGAACAGAGAAACACACGAATAATAGCTAACAAAAGAATATCTGTAATGTGCCAGAATTGTATTCAAGTTATTCCTTAACAGTGAAAGCTTTTAATCTTTTAGGAAAATCTTCTGGATTGAAATAAAGCTACACTGAATTATACTCTAAGAAAAAATCTTAATGTTTTTACTGACAAATATCATCGTTTGTACATCATTATTTATAAAATAAACAATTTTATTTATTAAAGAACGTCAGTTTTTTCTAACTTTGTTTATGACAACAAACCTTAGCAATACGGATAATGTCCATGTCCCATTGGTTGTATGGTGAATCAATCAATCGACGACAATGCGATGTATGTGCCCCATTTAATTCTGAATTATCGTCACATTAGACCAAGCA